>SRHC01002751.1:580125-656065 GCA_004794325.1 Pomacea maculata
AATAAAAAAATAAAAATAATAATAATATACTAAAGAATTTCACAAATGAGAGAGAGAGAGAGACTATGAACAGGCCAATCATAAACAATTACACGCTAACATTCATACACAGAGATACACAACAGACACACCCACAAAGTGAATACAGACACGCATTACACATGTACTCATACAACAGATACCAGCAAAGTAAATACACACATATATATATAAATAAACATATTACACATGTGGTCATACAAGACACACCAACAGTAAATAAATACACTATACTCCAGCGCACGGTCTGGACATAGAAGTGGAAGTCATCAATTTTAATTTGTTTAAAAAGTATTTCTGGTTTAGACTTAAAGGTGGTTAAAAAATGGGCTTGTCAAGGGCTGTCAGGTAGTTTGTTCTAGCTTCACGAAGCTTTATAGAAAAAAGACCTCTGTCCATAAAAAACTTTGTTTGAGTGGAACTGAAAGAAGTCTGGTGTCCGAAGATGAACAGAAGATGAAGTATAGATGGGAGTGAGTTCGGAAAGATTTCGAGAATCGGTACCAAAGAGATCGGAATGAGCCAGAGTGGAAAGGTTATAGGTCATACAATCAGAGACTCCACCAGTGATGAGAGTTAATAACTGGTGCTGTATGTTCAGATTTAGATGATGTGCGGGTATATTCAGCTTGGGATCATTCTGTGTCCATATTAGGACATACTTCAACACTGTAGACATATAAAAGGGCATTCAAAAGTCACCAGGTGATTACACCATTCGTCAGTTCAACCAAGTAGATCCGAGCACAGCCCTCAGTCGATTCTGCCACCGAGAACGCGCGCACACACACATTTACGCGCCAGCCAGCCAACCAGCCAGTCAGCCAGCCAGCTAATCACGACTCAGACTCCTATAAGCTGCCATGTACAAAGATACAGCTGCTTAGAAATAGTCATCGCCAGATCTTAGACCAACTCGTTGACAGACGACACTGAGTCCAGTCGCGACGGATACATTTCTTCTGGGTCATCGGTTCTCAGTCTTTCGTTGATGACGTCACTGGCTATCTCAGACACCGTCTATGGGACATCACTCTCCCAGCAACGGCGGTCTAGTGCTAGGATAGCAACGAGCCTTAGTTACCTTTCTTTATCGGATTGAATCCATTACAGCGCATTGTACGCATTGTGTTCGTCTGCGTCTGGTAGGACAGTAAATATTTTATGCTGTCGAGCGAAATACAAATGTCTGGACTTCGCCCTGCAGCTCTCCACACGGACACTGGAGTAACGGTCTTAACAGCTGCAAAGTCATTTAACAACAATATTCATTTTAATTTCTAAGTTGTTGTGAGTGTATGTGCGTGTATGTGTGTGTGTGAGTGTGTGCAAGGCTTTTAATCGTTCCGGAAGTACTGAAGGTGATAATAAGCCCATGTCTTTCCAATAGGGACAGAAGAAACACTGCCATAAAATATATTTCTTTAACCTGATGGATAATGAACGAGGATTCTGTTAGCTCTTGAGCTTTCCATGAAGTACATACCATTAACATATTTTTCTCTGACTGTACTTATTTGGAATTACTTTGTTCATGTAATCTCTACATATTTTCAAGCTGTCTAAGCACAGACGAACTGGAGCACTTTAAGTGACGAATCCTTTCATTTTGCTACATCGATCAATGTTGCCATGAAAGGCTCAGACCACGGTGTTGCCAGGATGTAAAACCCATTTACCTGCGCCTACGTGGACAAAGCAGAGGATAAATAAACTACGGGTGCCTGCAGAGCTCCGACATATTGTCTGGAAAAATATCTCTAGGAACTTATACAAAAGTCTGAAACATTAAAAGAATGTGGGTGAACAGGGAATTACTCGAGAAAAGTAAGCCACACTTTCATCGATGGTTGAAAAGTCATGAAAGGTCAGGCGCACTTTAGTCTGCTCGAAATAGCTTCAAGGATCCTTGGCCAGCCGTGTGTCGAAAAGGTCATGAACCTCAGGGGTTAACTGTCATGTGGATTGCTAGGAAATATATTTATTGTAGCTAATGAGATCATCTGCATCTGAAGAATAAGCGTTTCGAGATGTGGGATGATTCTACTTCTACTACTACCACCACTAAAACAGCTGAAAAATTCCCATAAGGACCACGTAAACGTGCCTTACAAAAGAGTATTTCTGGGCTTTTTCTCTCGGCGATCTTTGTACTCGAGTCAGAATGCCATAAATCATGGCTGGATCGTGATGTGCTGAGCTCCACCTTGTCTGAAGCAGACATTTCTGGAAAACGTCCACTTCACGTGACATATAACAGCGTGACCTAGAAAGACTTGTTAAAGACCAACCTGAAAGGTTTGCATTTTTTTCAGACATCAGCAGATATAGATCGTATAAAACTAACCTGTAAATTTTAGCCTTCAACGCCCATCCGTTAATTAATTATCCGCTACGTTGCGAATCGCGTACTTTGTGAGCGGATAATTAATTAATGGATGGGTTTTGGAGGCTAAGATTTACAGACTATGTTTATATCCCTTATATCTACCGATATCTGCAAAAACATGCACACGTGCTGGTTGGTCTTTAAAGGAGTGCAGCTGTCTGGAGGCTTATTGTATGTGTGCAGCTGTCTCGAAGTAACGAGAAAGAAAAGAAAAGGCATATAGACGAGACTGTTTTTTCAAAGGGAGGTGAAAGCTGTTTACACAGTGGATTTTATTCCAAGACATCTTTACAACAAGTTACAAGCTCCTGAGTTCGATGTAGTCTATCTCCATGGCGGCGTTGTTGCCATGCCAGGTGCTCTCCCATTGGTTGCGTTTGGCCCAGAAGTCAGCGTTGGCGTGAGGCGAGTTGTTGGGCCAGGGCTTGGCCACGCCGTAGTTCCAGCCATCGGGGAAATAGCCGTTGGTGCCTCCGACTGCCACGTTCAGGATCAAGAAGAACTGCAACAAAATAAGTGTAAGTGAATGTTGGTGCGAACACTGTATGGTATGTTTATCCCTTCACACGCATTCTTTTGTGAAAGACGTGTTCTTGGAAAACTCGCGGTGGCTTAACAAATTTTGTCCCAATTAAAAAAATTGCAAAAAAGGAGGAACTTTTGTCGTATGCACTACTAAAAACTAGAGAAAAAATAAATACTTTCATATTCATATTGTAAAGAAAAGGTGTATGTACTGTCATATTATTATTATTATTAAAAATATCAGACATGCTAAACATACATCCTGATCGAAGGGCGCCATTTTGCTGTTACCAGGCCATGGGCTGCCAGACACGTGACCAAGTTCCGTGAAACCACCGCCAGGAGGAGTCACACGCAGAACTTCCTGGCCATCGACTGAGGTTCTGATGAAATGCGAGAACAACGATACAGCTTCAAGAAAATATTTGCAGTATTTAGCATCTGTACGGCTATTGTTTGAGTGTGTTTTAAAAGTATAATGGTTTCTTTTGTAGTAATTAGATAGTTCATTGGAAGCCTTAATTAATATCAAATGTTTGGTTTGACATTAAAATTCTAACTTTCTTGTTTGCCAATCAGAAGGTCGATTTTTCTTCATTTATTAGCGTGTCTTGCTAGTTTCTTGTCCCTCATTTATTTGAATTCCTTTGTAAATGTTGCATAGCCGCTGGAAATACTTACACAATGTGGTCGTGAGTCCAGTCCAGCGTCCACGTGTGGAAATCACCTTGGAAACCTCCTGAGGATTTGCGCCTGATAGGGGAAAAAAATAATAAATAAAAAGTACACATTGGCATTTCTTCTACGAACGCTGAGGAAGTCGTTACCTGCTGATAGAACAGTCAGTACTGGCCATGGTCTACAACTTACGGAAAGAATCCCCTGCAAAGTCTCTGTCAATTCTGGGAAATTAGCAAAATTAATTTTACACACACCTGCAAATAAAAGCAATGGCAAACATCACGAAATATCTTTTACATGTTATGTATACTTTTTAGCTTTAATTTTAAAACACGAGGGAAATGTATGAAGACGAGTAATCTCTACTCACACTTCACCGTGTGTCAGACCGTAGTTGTTGTGATCCCAGGCAGTGCCCCAATGAAGTGTGGAGGAGACTTCATTGACCCCGTGGTTGGCCCCTCCGTCACGAGCGTTGAGATTACCTGTAACGCGTGTGTCGCACATGAGAGGTCAGAGGTCAGCAAGCAATACCGAAAAATGATCATGATCATCATCATCATCCAGGTTCTGGCTAGGTTCAGGTTCTGGTGTACAACACACGCGCACGCACAAGCAAGGGAGGTCAACGTACCTCTGGACTCCATGATGTCGATCTCACCGGACCGTGGCCAGGTTCCATAGACGCTGTCACGTGGCATCATCCAGATTGCTGATGAAAAGAAGACAGTTCACATCTTTACAAATCATTGCCTGTAAATACTAAACCATCGTCTAGCAATACAGTCCACTGCACTACACTACAGCACTCGGTGCCTGCTGACATGGACTTAAGTGTTTTTATACTTTCTTTGGCCTCATTTATGTAGTTTAATTCTTTTACACAATATGTACATTTTAAAAAATAATTCACATCATTTTCTACAATAATTTATATTTCACTTAGTCAAATGCAAATTATTCTAAAAATGTTTGTTGCTCACCTGGCCAGATCCAGTCACCCTCAGGTATGCGTGCTCGCACCTCCACCTGGCCGAACCTGATGGTGGGTATGGTGGTGACTTTACCTGACATGATGGGTGGCAGCATACCGTAACGACCTTCGCGGGAACAGCCGTAGTTACCCGAGTTTGTACACACACCCCAAAGTGCTGCAAGCGGAGGACCAGAGAACAGTAAGTTCAAGGGAGAGAACTCAGTGGACAACTTCAACCGATAGCAGTAAATTGACAAAAAGAGTTATAATTTTTTTCTCGCATATTTCATGTTCATAAATTGCTTACAAAGTTAGCAATGTCCAAGAATAATACTAATACAAGCTTTATTCGTGCGCTTCTCAAATTTGTACATCTCTTCCTTCGCTAAAGAATATCTAAGCTACCACAGCTCTACACACACCTACAGACACCTATTGCGATATGGACACATGTCGGTACACTTAAACACATACACTCGTACATCACCCACAGGAAGACACCTGGTGACACAGGTAGTTTCATATACTCATATCATCACCTGTCATGTCCATAGTTCCCGAGGTGAGGAAATTTTCGTCAAATCGCGGATCGTCAATAGTCAGGGTCTGAAAAAAGAGTGTTCCTGAAAGAACTATTTAAAGGCTCACTGGTGTGATAATAATGTAAAGCTCAGAGCAAGATACAATTTCTAAAATCGGGATTATACAAAAAACTATCCACCAATTCCGTTCTCGAGATAATTATTATCAAAGATCATGAGGAACAGAAAGAAATCAACAACATAATTATTGGGAATCTACACTTATGTTGTAAATTCTTTATTTATGAATTAAATGAAAGGTGAAATTAAACAATCATCTTTACTTTTTGTATTTGTGTTTTATTCGTCAAAAGTCCTGTTCTAAAATTTAAGTTGGAGTGATATTAACCCTGATTTTGAAAAATAGTACCTCCTTGCCCGAAACTTTACCCAGTCATTGCACAAAAATGCAACCTACTAGACCTTTAGGGGTAGAAAAAGATTATTTTTCATGTCAGCATAGTTCTTAGTGGTGGCTGACAGAAAGCAAAAGTTTGTACACACAAAAAAAAAATCAAGCAAAAAAGTAAACAGGGAGAGGGAAGGAGAAGAAGTAAAGTTTCAAGGAACATCCTCTGAAGTAAAATAAAAATTACAATACTCATAGATGGACAACGAAGTAGGAAATTAGGAAATTCTTTAAACTGTACAAAATTTATCAACCCTAGGATTTTGATTAATCGTTGGGCAGCAATTAAGATGTTGAGGCTGAAATCAGTTTTAACTTTTGGAACAAATTTTAATTTGTGTTTGCACTTAGGGTTCTACATAACCTACTTAGATGGTAGGGGATGTGTAATTCAACTTCGCACATAGCGGAGTAAAATACAAAAAAATCTCTTTATAAAAGTAGGGTTGTAGAACAAACGATCGAGTGTTTGAACGGATGAATACTGACTGGCTTGAGGAAAAGATGTCCACCTTGAAGAAAGACATTGGCGCGCTCTGGGGTGTAGACCTGGAACTCCCAGTTCTGTGGCAATGAAAAATATAAAAGGAAAAGCTGATTACAGGGCAAAAATCAACAAGAAATGAGATCATAGTCATCTCTACTTCTTATGTTTGGTGATGTTTGTGACACTGGATTGCAGTTTGTAGTGAAATGAAATGAAAAAAACTAGTTCTTTCTTGAAAGACAACTCTAACATGGATATTCGTACTCTATATTCTCTTTTGCACCGTTACACACTTCAGAAATGTAAGATGATTCATTTGTGACAGCCTTGCTACTACACATGGTCACAAAATCCAAGATATAAATCTTAAAGGTTAATCCTTTTTTTTTTAAAGAATTGTAGATAACATTTCGTGAGAGATTTCGTAGGTCTGTTCATTAAAGCACAAGAGCTATTGCCCTTTCATGATGGCTTGCTATGAAAGTTGGTCTTACCATGCCTCCAAACATGGACACCTCGTACTTCCAATTGTTGCGATCCAGGTTGGCGCCATTGAAGTCGTCCCGAAACACAACAGCTCGAGTGCGTCGAGGGCCCAGAGTTGGGAGGGGCTCTGCAATATAATGAATAATTCATAAAGGAATGCATAATCATGGATTAAAGAATCCAGTAAAGTAGTGTTAGTTTGAAAAAAAAAATCATGTCATGCCTGTTTTGTTTGTTTGTTTTTTTTGTTTGTTTGTCAGAGACACACAAAAAATAAAATTTAAAAAGTAATAATAATGTATAGGTATGATACTGTTTTCACGTCTTCATAAACACAGCGAGTATTTCAGTGCTGTCCATATATAGTAGAGCTTATACAGTGCTATCATTGCAGACACGTTTACCTGATTTTAAAAGCTAAGAAAAATTAACTCTGCGTTGAAATGAGCAAGTGAGTAGTAATATTAGCCTCATTTTAGGAAGTAAGCTGTTCTCACCATATTTCCATGATTGTAATGACCCCTCATACTTGTCTTTACCAATCCACAGAGACACTTTGTACAACACTTTGTCTCCATTGTTTAGTTTGACTTTTTCATCTCTCCACCGCCAGGAAGACTCGTCTGTTTGGAAACGGTTTGCATAAACGTAGAAAGTTTAATTAGAAATCCAGTCCAGTAAGGCATGCTGTTTAATAGTCATAATATGATAACATCACGAGAGACAAATTACATTCCCTTTGTTCGTGAAATTAAATACTTATATGTGGAAAGTATTCTATGTGGTGCGATGTATGAATATGTGCTTATATTGCTACATGATCGTTCGTATGAACGTTCACACACACACACGAATCTACCCATGTTGTCTGTATGTTAGATGGTCTGATCTTAACACCGAAAAATAAGCGCCACCAAAAAAAAAAACTAATTATTGTCTGTGATAAGACCGGGAACTAGTTTTTATGTCAATGTAAATGCTAAGTCATGATATACAGGTATGAAATGTTTTTATTATTTTATTATTTTAATTTTTTTACTTTTTAAAAATTTCAATCAGTGAGGTGTGCGAGTATTCAGAACACCTGGAAGGTTTCTAACAGACCACAGGTATTGCCAAAAAGAAAACAAAATTACAGACCCAGGTGTGACACACCTGGACTACGCGGATTGATACAACATTGTAACGACAGAGGGCATCCATGAGAGAGTGGTGCAGACAGGGAAGTGAGGAGGCCAGCCAGTCTTGTAGCGACTTTACCCCCACAGAAATTGACCCCAGGTCAACCCAGGTACCGTAATAAAAGTTTTAAATTGAAAGCTCACCAAAAGGTCACCCTTGACAACAACATGAACTCACACTTTTAATTAGCATACAACGTCAAAGGTGGAACAAAATGCGAGGTCACATCCTGGGGTCATGTGTGAAAGAAACGCTGACGTCTCAAAAAAAAAAAAAAAGAATCTTGGTTTCGTGAAATTCCTCGACAGTGAAAAGATAGCAAAAAGTCACGAAAGAAAGCAAGATATTGTTTCTTCTCTGTCATAAAGGTCAGTTATTTTTTCCCTCCTTATCTCTTGGGATTTGGCAGTTGGTCGTCAGGGCTTAGTCTTTATGGCTGGCTTTTCTGGCAACCTGCTGTCGCTCCACACACACACACACGCACACACACACACACACACTAACACACACAAACACACACACACACACACACACACACACACTAAAACACACACACAGCCGCTTGTTTCCAGAAACCTTTGCCTACGGCTGATGGACAGGTCGTTTCCTCCCCTCGACCATTTGTTTTCCTTCCACTCGAACACTGGTTCTGCACTATTCTGACATTGTGTGGCGATCACATAATTATGTGACAGATGTCGAACATTTTCTCTGCTACAGTGTGATCAATATGGAACCGTATTTTGTCTTATGAATGAGTTACACACACCATTTCAGATACTAAAAGAATCATATTGCATCCTTAGCTTTCAAAGGTTCTAAAAATTTAAAGACCACAAGTGAAACCTAGATTAGGTGCTGAAGTTTACAGGGTTTCAACATACTTTCTTGTCTTGAAGCAGTCCCGGTCCTATGTTTAGATTCTCCCTTTCGCAGCTCAACCACGTAGTCGAAGTGTACTTTTTTAGTCCCTGGCACATCTGTGACCACAAAAAGTACAGAGGCTCGTTTAACACACCTGCAGATGTAACAGCTTACTCAATCGAACTTAAACTTTTCAACTTTTATTGAATCCCAGCATGTGGCCATGGTCTCCACGTTTCATATTACTAAGATATTGAGATGGAATACAACCGAGAAAGAGCTTGACATAATTGTAGTCTCTCCATCTTACACTTAAAACAAACGCATACACGTACACACACCACCTTGGCCATCCCCTCTCCCCACACACATAAAGTAAACAAATAATAAAAATGGAGAGTTCAGGATTCAAGTGAAAGGGAAGTTATTGCAATATTTATTACCAAAATAAAAACGTCTTCAGCTCCGAAACTTGCAACAGACTAATGGCGAAAATGAGTATGGCAGCGAGATTTTCTCAGAAAACTTAAATAAGTCAACTGTTTGCTGTAATAATGAAGTCAATATTTACATATCATTTACAGTTTAATACTGACACATGGCACACTGTCACGAGTGTCATATTGTCACGAGGAACAAGCAAATTGTCTTTGCTACTGTTACAAAGGCTACAGGAGTCACAATGTCTAGAAGTGTTGTAAATGTACTTTCAATCTGTCTCAATACCTCCATGAATTCTATGAATTTTACTCACGAGGAAGGCTAAACTCCAGTCCGCGGT
Organism: Pomacea maculata; assembly: GCA_004794325.1. NCBI lineage: Eukaryota > Metazoa > Mollusca > Gastropoda > Architaenioglossa > Ampullariidae > Pomacea > Pomacea maculata. The sequence continues at coordinate 589,526 of SRHC01002751.1, forward strand.
CGTCCTGGCGAAGAACAGCCTCTGGGACCGCCGCCACTACAGAGATCGCCACCGCCGCCGCCAACAACAACAACATCTTGAGCAGCTCCAGCAATGTCAAGTTGAGCCGCAGTCTGACGGAATAACTTTTGCATTTGTGGGATCTACTTTTATCTGGGGAGCCCAAGGTCGAGCCAAAGTTTGCGAACTGGGAGGCCAAACAAACTGGAGTTGTCGCTCGTGTTGTCCTGTTTGTCGCAATACGCCAGCACGTCTCGTCTCAGTCTCTCTCTCTCTCACACACAGAAGCGGACATCCGTATACTTGTTTGCATTACACAAAGACATTTAAACTACATCTGCAAGCCTTGTACTTTTAATATATTTAAAATACAAACGCCTCCCCTCCAGTGACAACTACTCGGCCTCTTGGGGTGGACGTCCTGGGTGCATCAGGATGCAGACGCCGACTCTTGCCGGTCGTCCTGTCCGTGGGCAGGTTAAATGATGAAATCTGTTGGCTTTGCTCACTTCGTCTCAGCCTCCATTTAAACTAAGCTCTATGTATTGAACAGGGACACAGTTAATTAGACATAGTCGTAATATTAATGTCTTTTTTTTATTTTAAAATAACATGTTCCAGAGAAACTGTTTATAAAAGTCATTTACCAATATGCAGCAAACACGAAGAAGATAAGTTGCATTCATCACATTCTAGGAGGGTTCTGATTTTTTTTACCATGAGTAATTGGACTTTGGGATTTAAGTAGCTGAGCTGGAAGTGTCAAACTTTCCCGATGGTTGGCATACTTATGACTAGTTTAGTGTAAAAACTTTTTCTTATTTTAGATCGCATCTGCCGAAATCACAAAGCAAAGAGAAAATGTTGTAATGCTGTAAAGTTATCTTGCAGTCAATGTATTTTATACAAAGATGATGGAAAACAAAAACAGTCCAGTATGATGATGAATATCAGCACAAAAGGCTCAGGACAAACCATGGACACTAAAGCAAATGTAACTCATTGAAAGGTACAAGAGGCACAGAGCTAACCTCTTTAGACCAGTAAGGTGAATTGACTTTTATTATTATTATTATTATTATTAGTAGTAGTAGTAGTAGTACATGGAAAAAATCAAGAATGAGAAGGAAATAGTGGTTTCACCTTGTGTAACACCTTGCAAACGAAAAATTAAGAGGTAAAGATTTACAGTTAAACATACACTTGTGCGCTTGCAGATATAAAGAATGCAAGATGCTGTGAAGTACACAAGTACCAGAGTTGACAAAAGGTTGCATGAAAAAAACTTGACATGCATGTGTATGAACTAAGCGAAATATGAAGGGCGTCCATCTGACTTCATGAGACCACACCCAAGTGTAACAAAGAAATGCCTGCAAGTCATTGTACCACTTTCTAAAGAGATAGCAAAGAAATCACAGTTATTTGTCAAGGTTTTCTGAGTTGTGGTAGTAGGGGGAGTTGGAGAGAGGAATGTTTAATATCTTATCTTGAAATGGTAAGTAGAAAGGCAAAAAAAAAATTCAATCTAAATGATAGAAAATGATCGGCGGGACACACTTTCATATGTCGCATTAACATTTCTCATCGCTTATAGGACCTGAGGACGAACTAATATCCCTGAACTGCTGGCTGACCATTTTTTTCCAGTTAACTGCTAAAACGAGGCACTAGACGACATAGCTTCCAGTTTATTCACATTCTTTGTTACGGCTCGCCTAGACTACCAGCGGATCACTGCGCAAGAGGCCAAGAGTGAGTCTCGGGAGACAGACATCAGTCCATCAATACACTTCCATGACCTCAGTAAGGATATTTAATGATCGTTGTAAGCGAGAGGAAGAAAAAATGACTGGCGGGTGGACAAGAGAAACAATTACCCTTCACCGACTTTCTAAATGAATATGGACATGAAGGCCTGTGTGCTAGTGTACATGTACTCATGCTATCAATGCTGTGTGTTAACATGTATGGGTGGGGACGTGTCTGTCCGTGGGTGGTGTGGGTGGATGGAAGGGTGGTAGGGTTTGGGAGGGCAAGCGATAGCATGTACGTGACCCGAAAACACAGAGAGATATCAAGCAATGGTCTGTTAATCGTATGAGCAAGACGATTCATACGTGAACACACACACATGCACACACGCACGCATGCACAATCTCTATCTGTCCATTCTCTTAGCTACTGGACGTTTCTTAATGAAATCTGAAGAGAGGTCTTCTCGCAGGACAGGTCATATCTAATGTAGGGTCGGTCTTCCTCCCACCTGAGAGGGTCCTGCAGTAAACAGCCTGTCCACACCTCGTTAGTCACTGTGCTGATCTCCATCCACCATGGACTGGCACTAGCGGCAACTTTGTCCGTGAGCTCTCTGCCGTCAGCAAAGAGGAGGTTACTGAGGGTACAAAGAGAGGTCTTCTTCCGGTCGACACGGAGGTGCAATGATTATGGGGTGTATTGTGCATGATGGTAGATGTTTAACAGCACTGATGAAAGCTTTCTTGAAGTCTATAAGGGCATTGTATAGAACTTTACCGCGCTAAGATTTTTGTGTGTGGATAAAACACGACCGTTAAAGATCTGAGCCTTCACTATCTCTTCTCCACCACCTGTGATCAACTCCGGTTGGACATTGTCCACTCCCGGGAACTTTCCTCCTTTCATGCTCCAAATAAAACCAGTTCGACCTGAGAGTAGGATTTGGAGGTCCTCTGGGTCGGTTGGCACGCTCCACTAGTGTGTCGAAATGTATGAGTTCACTCGAGAGTTCAAACGCTACAATTGGGACATTGTGAAAAACCCAGTTTTATTATGACTACAATCGTAAGGTTAGATATGCTTTATAAGAAAAAACATAAGCCGCAAATGTATAACAGAAACAATTCATTCCGTTTTGCCGGAATATGTGTGTGTGTGAATATACTTACAAAGTAGATTAGACAGTTAAAAAAAGAATTGAAAGTAAATAGTTTTTCGGAATAACTTTCACGGGCAAATGTGGAAACAGGACATTTTGACTTTTAGTGAAAGGGAAATAACACGTGGAAAAAAATGAATAACCTTTGCAAATGTTGCATCCCTTCTATTCTTGATGGGCTTCTGGACTCAATGAAGAAAGGAGAACCAAGTTTACAGTTTTTGTTTATTTATTCAAATAAATGTCTTCAAATAAGTTACAAGCTCCTCAGTTCCACGTAGTCTATCTCCATGGCGGCGTTGTTGCCATTCCACGTGCTCTCCCATTGGTTGCGTTTGGCCCAGAAGTCGGCGTTGGCGTGAGGCGAGTTGTTGGGCCATGGCTTGGCCACGCCGTAGTTCCAGCCATCGGGGAAATAGCCGTTGGTGCCTCCGACTGCCACGTTCAGGATCAAGAAGAACTGCAACGAAGAAAACGGATGTCAAAGGTCCTCCCAAAGGTTCCCCTCTCTTACCCCAAAAAAACCCTCAGCTGTTGTGGCTACTTTCTCCACATGTAAGATTTAGTTTTTCGCTCTCTATCTCACCTAACATTTTATGGTGCGCAGAAGAGAGCTGTTAGAAATATTGCTCTTATACGACAGATAAAGTCAGAGAAGATATAACAGTCATACATCGTGATCAAATGGCGCCATTTTGCTGTTGGCCGGCCATGGACTGCCTGTCACGTGTCCGAGTTCCGTGAAACCACCGGCAGGAGGAACCACTCTCAGAACTTGCTGGCCATCGACAGAAGTTCTTCCAAACAAACACATTTTTTTAGTTATAATTTTATGAAACAATGAAATGTGATGGTAAAAGTGGAATCCTTTTGCACCAGCCTGATAACAAATATAAACAGTTGCAGCTACTCATTCTAGTTTATTTACTGAAGTTAATTATTAATATTAGAAATATTTTCTTTACCAGCACACATCCTAGCATGTTGGTTTTGTTTGCAATGTTAAAACATGTTAAGGCAGGAAAAAAACCCTCTGACAACAGCTTTTTTCAAACAGAATGACAGATGAAATAAAAACTGAACAAAATAAAGAAAGGAAAAATGGTATATAGCCGCATGAACAGAAAAAGTGCAGAAAAACAGCACTATGATCTAACTACTTAACACTACCGGGGTACCTACATAATGTGATCGTGAGTCCAGTCCAGCTTCCAGGTATGGAACTCAGTGTGAAAGTTTCCTTGGCTTTTGCGTCTTCAAAGAAAAAAAAAGGAAGAAAGTTTTATACCTCCCATAACTTACTGTAGGTGTATGTATTGTAAACGGACGAACAGAGGACACTGGATACTTTTTCTGTTGCAAATATTCTGGAGTGTTACCTACATGCAATGTACTAGCTTCAGTGATGTGCATGTGCGCTGGGGGTCTAAATGAAAAATGCAAAGTGAAGTTCAAATGGTCGTTAATTACCAGCTTAATCAATTAAATGTATTTAGTTCAAAGTCTGCAAAAAAGATATTAAAACACCAGAGAACTCCATCTCCACATTATCGACACTAGTTTTGACAAACCTAAAACAGAAAGTTGACGATGAAAATAATGTCTTACACTTCACCGTGCGTGAGAGAATACTGGTTGTGATCCCAGGCAGTGCCCCAGTGAAGGGTGGAGGAGACCTCGTTGACGCCATGGTTAACCCCGCCGCTGTGAGCATTGAGATTGCCTGCAACACACAAGAACAACAGTTCAGAGAGCAAAGTGCATCATCACTCGGGTAGTCACTGTTGCAGGCACCCTGAAACTTGTGACAAAAATAACTTTGCATTGATCAAACAACAAAGGAATTTACGACACTGAGTGCCGCCCGCTCACCCACCCCGGGTGAGGTAGAGCTATCGGTGTTGTAGCTATCACTGAAGAAACTAGACGTGATGCGTAGATTCAACGTAGTATTTATGTTAACAAGGGGTGTATATCACGTGACAGGGACTAACCACCCGCTCGCTAGCATCTCGGGACTGGAGTGGGGATGATTTGCGTTATCGTGACGTCAATGTGTGGTGACCTAAGTGTTTTGTTTGACGTCAGTGTTTGACTTGACGTCATTTTCAGTGACGTAAAGATCATTGTGGTTCTTTCACACCATGTTAGGGTGATAGGAGCTCCGGGTCGAAGGTCGTGGACCCACTACTCATAGATTAAGTGTTTTATATTTTGTGCTGTCTGTGTCCAGGTCATTTTGTTTTGTTTTCGGATTATCGATGTATAAATGAGACTCGTTCAGGTTGTGAAAGAGTGTTCCATTATAGTGCCTTAGTTACATGGGGTCATGCTGTCAAAGAGTGTTCACAAAGAGGCTGGCGTACCTCTGGACTCCATGATGTCGATCTCACCGGAGCGTGGCCACGTTCCATAGGCACTGTCACGTGGCATCATCCAGATCGCTAGGAAACAAACAGTGCGCACCATTAAAACTCACAGGTAGCCACCGTGAAACTGTTATATGTCATCATCATCATCATCATCATCATCATACATACAACAGGAAGTATTGCCTACTTTGTGGTGTACCTGCATACTGAAGTTTAAACCTTTGGTAAAGTATTTCCGCAATCTATTTGTTGGGATACATACTAAAAAATAAAAAACCAGCAAACTATAACTCACACTTCCTCATGTAAACAGTACTCGCCACTTACCTGGCCAGATCCAGTCACCCACAGGTATGCGTGCTCGCACCTCCACCTGGCCGAACCTGATGGTGGGTATGGTGGTAACTTTTCCTGACATGATGGGTGGCAGCATACCGTTACGACCTTCGCGGGTACACCCGTAGTTACCCGAGTTTGTACACACACCCCAAAGTGCTGCACAAGAAAAATGCAATAAAATACAGCAAATAGAGAGGTAGAACAGATAGAGATATAATTACACCCTTAATAAATAATACACATGGTTAGGCAGACACTCGGTTACACTATACCCAGATATGGTCACATCCCAATAACACACGTGCCCTCCTGTTACACACACACACACACATATATAATGACACTCCAATAAATATCTCTCGAACGCAGACACCTTGTTACCCAGATGCACACAATCTATTACAGATACAAATCAAATAATACATGTTTCAACACAAGTTCTAGCTGACGCACACAACCTGTCATGTCCATGGTTCCCGTCGTGAGGAAATGTTCGTTGAATCGTGGATCAGAAATGGTCAGTGTCTGAAACAGAGTTTTTCTGTTAAACTTTTGTTTCTACCTCCAACATGTGTGCAAGTACACACCGAACATAAAATTAAAACATAGACGCTGTGCCTCGTTTCTGTAAATATTTTAATAATAATCATAACATTAATAATCATCATCATCATCATCATCATCATCATCATCATCATCATCATCATCATCATCATCATCATCATCATCATCATCATCATCATCATAATATGAATATATAACGCGCATCATCACGACCAAGACAGATCGCACTATCTGCACAGACCAGTAAATGCTAAGTTTATAATTGCACGGAGCGATTGAGGAGAACGATTCAATAAATGAATAAAGGAATACTGACAGGCTTGAGGAAAAGATGTCCATTTTGAAGAAAGACGTTTGCGTGCTCTGGGGTGTACACCTGGAACTCCCAGTTCTGAGAAATTGAAGAATAAGAAAAAAAAACCATTAACGGAATTCTCCAATCACCACAAGGTAAAGTGTCTTAAGTAAAACGATTTTAATAAGTATTTTCTCATCAACAATGCACTGCAATAAAGTTCCTTAAAATGCGAACTTTCACGACCTATTGTCTTAAAATAATGTTATGCCATTGAAAAACAATACTGAAACACTGATTGCACTTTAACGAGAGAATTACTGTTTCTAATTTGCCGGTTTATATGACAGCAGACCTACCATTCCGCCAAACATGGACACCTCGTACTTCCAGTGGTTGCGATCCAGGTTGGCGCCATTGAAGTCGTCCCGAAACACCACAGCTCGAGTGTGTCGAGGGCCCAGAGTGGGAAGGGGAGCTGGAATAATAAAGTGCGTGTACATTGTTCTTAACAGCATATAATCTGAGAGGTATAAATTATCTATTCATGCATTTTCTAATGTAAAAATATTGTTAATAAACTTGAAAGCATGTCACCTATTTTGTCAACGTCTGAAAATAAGGAAGAAAAAATATTGAAAATGGAAATGTTTCTGCGTGTTGATTTTCTAATTACAGTGTAAATTTTCAGTATTTCCATCGCAGAATATCAATGTGGTTTTCTTCAATAGGAATAGCTCTCAGGGGACATAAGTAAATGTGTGGTGACAGGTCCTCTGTCCTGACCATATATCCACTGGCTTGGCAGCCCCTGAATCTTGCCGCTCGCGGTCCACAAGGCTGTAGAGTATTGCACTTTATCCCCCGGGGCAAGTTTTATCTTCTCGTCTCGATACCTCCAGTAACCATCTCCTGCAAAAAGTTTTGATGTGGAAAACTATTTTAAAAAATACTATCAATGCTATAATAACTTAAGGAAAGTCCCGATCATACGACATTTTTATTGGTGGCCATCAAAATGATAATTGGTATCGTGTTGTTGTCTTCTTTATAATGTTCTTGTTGAAATTACTTGGGTACTCTGTCATCTGCTATGTGTATGTCTATAGATAAAAATATAGATAAGATTATAGCGTAAATGGAAGGTAGGAAAATAATAAATACGACACCGTTTATTGAAGCGACTCCAGTTCCGGTGATGGCACCGTCGTCTTTGGATTCAAGTTCGTAGCTGAAGTGAACTTTCTTGGTACCCGCCACATCTGTGCACATATAGTCAGCGGTTATTTATTTGTTAGGTATGAGCAAAACTTGTAAATTATTTAGGAGTGATAGCAAACGTGCTTTACTTCTGTCACAAAAGAGATACAATAGCTCCATGACCGCGATTTATTTCTATCATGACACAAAACAAATTCAGTGCTAGAACATGACTTACGAGGAAGACTGAACTCCAGTCCATTGTCATCCTGGCGAATGACAGCCTCTGGCACGGTTGTCGCTGTCGCCACAGAGATCACCACCGCCAACACCAGCAACATCTCCATCAGCTCTTTCAGCGTCAGAGTCAGACCGAGGTTGACCGAATACCTTTTTTAAATAAGTCATCTACTTTTTCTTATGAAGTCAAATGTTGGGTAAAAGTTCGCGGCATGGGAAACAGTCACGTGTTCAGTTCGCGAGCTTTCCTCTGGATTGTCTCTACACAGACTTAAGTAAATATTTTCTTAGTCCTGGCGTACTTGAATGATAATTTTCCCTAAGATCTGTTTGTTTACTGCAAACATACAACTGGACTTGCAGCTGTAGGTATTTTGACCATTACATAGGATTTGTACTGACGGCAACGAAACAAAATGATCAAGAAAGTAAATTTGGGAAACATCAGATGATAGAAGGAAGAAAAGCCTGAAAAATAATGAGCTGGTTAAAACTAAACATTTCTAGACAAACGTCAAACTGACAAACATCTATTGACAATCTGTAAGAGCGACCTGAACTATGAGACACATAAAGGTCATCATCATATCAGACTTTTCTAGACCACACCCAGGTGAAACAAAACTATACTGTGTCACGTGCCGAGATAGCAGGTCAAGGCTATTTCTGGAGGAAGATATAAATACTTCTGAACGCAACTTACCTCGAAATATAAGAAAAAATTTCTCACCGATGTCAATACCCAACAGTACCCAGGACTGTTGCCTCTATTGATGTGAAGAATGAGAAGGCCACGAGTCACGATGGAAGACGAGTGTCAATAAAACCATCCAGATTTTAAGATTAACATGTCGGGGACGGTATCAATGAGAGGGTATACAAACAGCAAAAGGACTGAAGAGAGAAGGAATTGACAGAATCTCTAAGTCTGGAATATTTGCTGCCTACTGATAGAAGTGAGGATTGAAATGTGTACAATACCCGGCAGTATTCAGAAAATATCTCAGACTTCACAAGCCAAACCCTGGAGTGAAGCAATCATCCTGAACTGATGCTGGGGATGGTAAGAGCGGCGAAGGGCTTGATTAAGTTTAGAATGGCATAGACAGGTGTGTCTGTCATGGGTACCCCCACCCGAACATGGACTGTAAAAACAGCGTTCCTCCGACGGATACCCACAATAAGGGACAGTCGGTGGCATGTAGAGAAGGTATCCAGAGAAGAATAAACTGGATTCTGTCTGGACTGTCAGTGAAATCATTCATCAGACTACATGTAAACAAATAAATGTCCACACGGGTATTTGTCCCGGGTGGCATTGCTGACTCAGTTCCTGAGTACGAAAAGTGCGGGAGAAAGGATGTGGGGCGGGCAGTGAGCGGGTGTCAAAGACGATAGAGAAACTATTTTTTTTCTGCCATTAGGTAGAAGCTCGGTCTTCAAGCAAAACTCATATCGAGAATGATGTTAAGTGTCATCTGCTACGAGTGAGATAAGAACAAGTAGTTTGTAAGGAATAATGTGTCTGCGTGATAGTGATCGTGACATGTCACTAAAAATACCTAGGTGTCTATCTAAACTGCTTGAAATCTTAAAGCTGAGACAATAAAGAAAAGAAAACACATTGATCACTATTTTTATCTTGGGAATTTTGCATGACTGGTAGGTTTCACGTGCATTACATCTCACGTGATCCTCCAAAAAAATAACTACTCCAAAGCAATCGCTAAGTGATTAATAATCTTTCTGTACCGGTAAGACCTCTAAGTTACAGAAACAAAATATGTTACTGCTTCTGATCACCAGTGACTACAATTTTTGTTTTTATTGACACGTGTGTTTGTTTGTGTGTGTGTGTGTGTGCTAGTCACGTGTTTTTATACGCTCCCTGCCGAGCAGCAGTCCAGGTCTCCATGCATGGCGGTGTGGGCAAAAAAAAAAAAAAGAGTTCCAGGCATTTCTCTTGGGATCGCCTGTTAGCACCAATCACTTACATTATATTGAGTTTCTGTTCATCCTTCTATCTTCACAACTAAGAGGCTGTCAGGAACGGGAACTGTTGGCTGTAGATTTTAAAAGAACCTCAGGAGGAGAAAATGTCTTCAAAACTGTGGGCTGCAGGTCTGTCGCAATAGAAAGGAGAGGCTGCTTGCCCAGTATGCTGAATAAATCCCCCGTTACAACATCTTCATGCACTTCTAGGTGTGTATTCCTCCTAACAATATTTTTCTTCACTTATTCATTGCCGAACGTGCTGTCGCTGCAATTTGTCCCGATCAAAACGAAATTTGAGGAATGCCGTTGAAGTTTTGGACAGGGATTGGTTCCTCGAGAAATTTGAATATTGCTGTGAGCTCCCCATCCTGATTTTTTGTTTCGACTCCTTTTACATCACTGATATCACCACATCGGTGTGCCTAGTGCGGCAAAACATCATTTTCAACACTCGCTGATTGACTCAGACTCGAGACATTTCCAGAAAACATCATCGTCTTCAGTCAGGAGCCCCAAATTTGTCCAAGAGCATGACAAACGAACTGCGCCAGGCTCCTTTTTAAACGGACACCATCGATCGAAGAGGACAAACTATCGCTTGGGAAGCTTTCACTTCATAAAATGTAGTCTTGTGTCCTGCTTTGCGTCGGCAGCGGATCCAAATGCGAAATCTTCCAGCTAAAGAAGTTTTGCAGCCCCCTTGGGAAAGGAGGAAGACGTTAGAAAACCGGTGGAGGAAAACGTGATTGGAGCTCAGAAAGGCTGAAGAAGACTTTAAGAACGCTTTTGACAAAAGACCTCTGAAATCACACTTACAAGAATCACGAATAACGAAAGAACACACACACATATTATCACGTCCTACTTTCAATCGACGACAAACATGTGGTGAACTTTCATCGCTCCATGTTTTTGTAAATTCCAGAACTAGACGATTACACGTCTTAGAGGGGATGGGAGTATTTAAGATGATAGATATATAACTGACAGAAAAAAATTATAGACAGACAGACAGACAGACAGACAGACAGACAGAGAGACAGACAGACAGACAGACAGACAGCATTTGACCAAAAGGCTGGAAAGATTGCTTGTCTGGCGACTGATTATTGTGCTTGTCGAGAATTGGACGAGGGCCCGTCGCAGCCAATCAGCATCCAGACAACGGAGAACGGTAATGAGACTACCTGGGGAGGACAAATGCACGCGCCTGCGCATATCCCTACTTAGGTATCTGGGTAAACCTCTGGTGAAGCATGACGGCACTGTACGCTTGTTAGATGATGGAGTCCTCTTCGATCTGTTTTGACCACGCACTACCTCACACACTCTGGCAGGATATTGCACAGCAGCAGGAAAAAACAGTAATGTCTGCTCTCTGACCAGCATAAATGTGTTTTCCTCTGTTATAAGCGTTTTTAAAGGGTTTTTGTTTGTTTTTAAGTTGGTGAGGTGTAGGAGATTCTTGGGGGAGGGGTGATTTCAGCAACAACAACAGCAGTTATAATGATAATTTTTAAAAATTTGGATGAAGACTGTTAAGAAAAACAAAAATTCAAAATATATCTCCTTATACTTCATTAACTTTTATAAATATTTAGCAGCTTCCCGATACACTAATATATTTTTTATAAAGAAAAGAATGATGCCCCATGGGGTAGCAGCCTCAGTGGCGCCTCTGGAGATGTACGGTCTTGACAGGCAAGGTCAGCATGAAGTGTGTCTGCAGGAAAAGAAAAAGTCGGGTGGAGGTTGGGGAGCTCAGACTTCGCAGCAGAATAAATATTTTTTAATGCAGAGATCGTCTAGAGTTTTGTAATAAATATATTTATATTTCTTGTTTAAGTAAACTTTTTTGACCTTTTAGGCAAAGCACAGAGTAGAACATACTTAGCTTATGATGACTGGAGGACCAGAAAGGGTTAAAACTGATTGCGAGCCAAGCACTGATGGTGGTGAGCTTGTTGTAGTTTCTTACATCTGACCGACACGCCATCTCAGACCAAAGAGCGAAACAATCTGCTCACCAATAACCTTGGTGTGGAAGGTGTTGCTGTCGTTGTCGTGACGTCGCACTTCCTGTTTGTTTGAGCAGACCGTCGGCTAAAGAACTTGGGGACTGGCAAACATTCGTGAAACGCTCGGTGCATGATGCGGCTGTTTGTGGTGTGTGATAAATCAACAGCTTCCCAAACACACTTGGAGTGGGTCAATGCGCAATTTCTCTGGAATAAACACTCTGGTAGTTTATTATATGCCTTCAGCCCGACATCCACAGCCAAGAGGAGACCATTCAGAGCTCGTACCGATACGTTCTCTCCCCTTGCTGCCAATTGACTGTTATAAAAGTGTGGATTAGCGAGTTTTTTTTTTTTTAATCCTGCGTTGTCAGGCCGTCCTTTAATCTTCGCTCGTCTTGAGTACAGCAGGACATTTTGTCTGTATTTGCAGGAAAAAAATTGCAGACATACCATGTGTTTGCAACATATAAATCTCATAATATCTATATTGTGCGTGTCGGCTTAAGAGTGATCTTTCTTGTTGAAGATCAAAAGAACGAACCGACTGATGCTCAGGAAAACTTATTGATTATTGTCCATCTTCATTAATCTACCTGCGTGTCTGTTGATAAAACTGTGGATGTCTGGGATGCCTTCTACTGGTACATTTTGACAAATCCTCGAGGTAGGGGAGAGGAGGGGAAGGGAACGGAGAAAGGTACACAACTCGTCAGCAACGATTCAAAGGACTTTGAAAGGCAGAATTATCTCCCCTGTAAGGTACACCTGGCACGTGCAAACGGTTGATGAAAGACGCAGCGCACCACGTTGATCGAGTCAAACCAGTGAGTCGTCACACAGGAAATGAGAAGAAAACTAGTTCCGGTCTCTGCCATTCCTCCCTTGTGTCTTTAAACATAACAGTAGTAGACGAAAAATCTTCTCCAAAAGTTTTCAACACACACACACACACGAACACACAAATAATCTTAGTTTAAAAGTTCATGAGAGTGTAGGTGGCATCCAGGTTAATTTTCAACACCAGAGCAACAGGCAAAATTATGACAGCAAACAACTGCTCGTATATTTATTCTATGATGTGGACTGCACATTTTTGTGATGGACGGGAATTATTGTTTTCGTAAATGCAATTCAAATTATGTAAATATGCTGAATGATTTTTCAAGATTGAAGAAAATTCGAAAAATAATGTCCTGGTTATTTCCGAGACAAAAAATAGTGAATAATAAAGGGATTTTTTTTGCAACATTTGCACTTTACATAGTCTCATCATAACAGTTTCTCTCATGTGAACAAGATTGTGAACATGCACACACAATATCAAAATTCACACTGCTTCTATTATGCATGTGCATGATTTTAAAACTTTCTTTCTCCATCGTTTTTAGCTTTCAAATAAAACCTTTAACAAGACCTAACAAGGGAACCACATTTTTTGTGGATCATCTGGAATATCTGTGCTTCATGTTTTGCTGAGAACTTTACTTTCCACAGAAGCTGCTTCTCTCAACTAAGCCGCCAAATAATGGGAGCTGTCGGGAAGCATTTGTGTCGAGACAAGAAAATCAGAAACAAAATCAGGCGAAAAGATTATGTAGCCCCATTTTCGCTGAAAGAGTTGCGAGAAAAGGAAAGAATATATTGGTCCAGCAGAGGAATACATCTTGGTTTAGTTTCCATTTAATGCAGTTTTATTTCTTCGTGTTATTCCCTCCTGCTCTTTGCTACCCCAGGGAAGCGAAGCTTAAGTTCAGCTTCTTTAAAAAAAATGTCATGGATTGAATCAGTAGAGACAAACTTTTGTATGTTACTGACTTTTTTCTTCTTAGGAAAATATTTTTAGCGATATCATTTTCCGAATTGCAAATTTTATTTGTTACATGTTCCATGTCCGGTCAGGTCGGAGGTAAAACTCAGTTTTCTTATTCCCAGTGAGGAGGAGGATTGTGGTTCATGAAGTAGATTATGTTGTACTTCAAGGAGAGTCCCAATAAGCAAATATCGGTGAAAGAAAAATCCAGAAAGTGCAATGTACATACTAAAGAATGACATGTTGGGTCTGAAGTCTTTTGTGAACAAAGGGAGTTGCTGTGAGGAGTTATTTGATTACAGAATCGCACGGCAAATGCAAAACACTTCTGATGAAATCACGAAGGATATAATATAAAAGAAAATTTATTCTTTGGAGTTCGGGGGAATTAAGTTCTGAATTGAATTTATAGGAGAATAATTTTGCTTCCTTCCGCGTAGAGGTCCACTTATTCTGATGTCTCCATTTATCTCCATCTTTCTACCACACCCCACCCTTTGTTAATTTCCCGTCCCCCTTCCTACCTCCTCTCTTAAATCTTTCTCTTACTTTCTTCATTTTTCTTGTCTGTCATTCGGTTGAATCAGAATGTGCATGTGGTGTGTGTGTGATGATTTAAACATCTCAGTAAAAAGGTTAATAATTCGGCATTGTCCTCAAAACAATAACTCGAATGCTGCTATTTGGTCAAGTGTTCTCTTTCCCATCCTCAAGATTCGCTGAAGTGTTGCCGATCTTTGAACCCATGCACGAGCAACTTTACTTCGTTTCACTTTTCTTTTTCTTCCACTCAAACCACCGGCTTGGAATCAGGACTCCATGTTGCGAAATAAACAGTCTGCAACGAAATGTTAATTAAGATTACCAGTGCACCTCTTTTGAGCTATTTTCAAAAGCTAACAATTTGGAAGAAAGACAAGTGCCAAGACATTGGATACTGGGACCAATTAAAGTCCTTCTGGTGTTGATCAGTCGAAACCAATATAAAATGTTTACAATATTATTTTAATCTGGATGAACCACTAGACTAGCTTATAACAGGTTAATATCACAAGGAAAAAGGGAGACATGGTTGAATGCACATATTGAAATAAACATATATCATTCACAAGTATGACAAACCAAATGAAATCCTATATTTTCTGTTGTCTATATTTATTTCCAATTGTATTAATGGATTCACTTACTGCTCTTGCGCAGCCTGGGTAAAGGAATTGATTCGTCTTGAACGAGGTGATAAGTTTCTAGATTATTCCATGAATAATACTGAGGTTCATTGTTTCCATCATGAATGATTTATGTGTTGATAGGATGATTGAGGCTGGAGGGGGACTGGAAGTGAGGACTGGGAGGTAGAAGGTGTGAGACACGTCAGTCCCGGCAGTTGCACGGAACAGACCAGCAACTCTGCTTTACCTTTGAACTCTCTTCCATCCTACGACATAGTCATGACCTTAGTCGCTACCCTGGCACCTACATAGCATGGCAGGACATGGTGTCACTATCCTTACAAGGTTTTCAGTAATCTTTTGTACAAATACAAAATTTCAAAATACTGTTTGAGTGATGTACCACTGTCTCATTTTCTGTATGTCTCAGTAATGTATCGGGACTGCTTGTGAGATTCTGTGAGACCTTTATTGCCGTGCATTTCAGTATTACTTTAATTTAAGTCAGTTTTCAAACTTTATTATTTCTGTATACAGCACTATTTTATTAGCAATACTTCCCCTACATGGTAAAATTATTCCAGAAGGTCCTCCATTTACATGGGACATTAACTGGTCTGATTCCTCAGTTAAACTGTAGCGGTTTGCAAGAATTTTGTTATGTATTTGTAAAGTCCTTTTGTTAGCACCCACCCATATACCATTACCTCGCTGCTGGACAATCCGGATAGTTGGACACCCGGGTAACGACACATGGCAAGCCGCTGACACCCACAACCTTGCCATTGCCTGACACATCAACTAGAGACGACGTGCAGCGCTGTGACAGAAAGCTGATTGGTTCACATTTTACTAGAGAGAAAAAAGTAAATGAAAATCTAAACCTTCGGCAGGTTTTTAATTTGCTTGTAAGAAATCAACGGCCTCATTATCACTGCGGACCACTTTTAACACCTATGTCAGCAGAGGTTATTTATTGTCATTTTTAAAAATTTCTGCTCTGTTCCTTCTGTTCTGTCTCTTTGAGTCAATATGTCTGTCTCAAAGTATTTCTGTCTTTTTTTCTCGGTCTTTCCTTCATACACACGCGGCTTTATTTGTTTGAAGGTTAGAGATATTGACAGAAAATTAAAGACACGTAGGAATTCAAGAAACTCAAGATTTACACACATTTATGGTAGGTAAAATCAGCCTGCCTATTGAGAAGACAAATCAGCCCTGATATTTTACAGTCGTTATTGTAGTTTCTGAATCCTTATTGATGAACCCAATTATTTGTTCATGATAAATAGTTTTATTTCTACTTTTTATAAGACACAATAACTTGTTGAAACAAACATTTACAATCGTTGCTGTCCTTTTTAAAATACACAAACTAAAAAAAACCAAACAAACAAAAAAAACCAACAACAAACAAAGAAATAAAAAGAAATGTCAAAAACCTATAACAACAATATCAACAACAAAAACAAACGTGATGATAAAGATTAATAATGAAACCTGTCATCATAGAAATGTTAAGCTGAATTAAATTTTGCTTTTCTGTAAGAAATAGTGAACATTAATGTTCATACAACAATAGATTAAGAATGTCCCACTGTTTTAAGAGAGGTGGAGAGAGAAAACAAAAATATGACTGAATAAACAAAGAAATGTTGTAAAATAGTAACATTGCTGACATTTGAGTTTAAATTTAAAAAGTCTTCGTGTAACTTGTCTTCTTGCTGTTCCTGGTCTCACTGTCCAGTCCTCGTCCTGTGTCCTCCCTGAGGTCGCCTGCAGCCTTTCCGGTCGGAGATCATTACACTGACAGATAAAGCCAGAGTTCTCATTTCAACGGAAACTCCAACACCTGCCGGGTAACGAAAAAAAGACGAACAGAAGAATGGAGAATGGAAAAGAAAGGAACAAAGACAGACAAAAGGCAAGCAGGCAGGATTGTGAGAATGAGGCAGAAATAAAATGTCTGCTTGAGGCTTGAGAAATACGGATGTACCCATGTGCAGAACTGAAAGTCATACACATGACAGGTGGGGGTTGGGAGTGAAGGAAAGAAATAATTATGGAGGTGGTTTCAAGAAATGCAGTGATGAGAGATAACTGCGATGGCCATCGATGCCTCGTGACAGGGTCGTCACACAGGAAGTGAACAGGTCCGATTGTTGCCCTGACCCTGCTCACGTGACTTCTTGCTCGTCTGCCTCATCAGTGATGCTGTTTACCTGCGCCCCACCTGTCGGCGGCTGTTGGGCGTGGACAGGCCGTATCCGCTAATGGACATGCTGTCCTTGACCTCCCCGTGCGGCTTCTTTGAAATTAATTACCAAAGCCGCCGACATGTCGGATCTTACAGCGCTCAAGAGAGGGAGAGAATATCACGTGACCCCAAGTGGCATGGAGACAAGAGACTGCTATTCAGCGCACGAGTCTTTAAGAAGAAATATAAGTTTCTAGGAGAGATGATTGGGAGAATCTGTTAGGCGTAGTAATGAGAAAAATCGGGAAATGTCACCCCATCCCACCCCACCTCTCTCTCTCCCTCTCTCCCATTCTGTCTTCCTCTCTGGCTATCTCTCATCGGGTACCCTCTCCAACTACGACATTATCCCAAATCCCTCTGGGTATCTCGCAATTTATTCTGCCTGGCAATCTTTCTTCTCTCAGAGCCACCAGCAGCATCCCATAATGGAGAAAATGTACTTCAAAGATAAACACACAAACCAAACATAACCCTAACCCTTTCAAACAAAAACAAAACTCCTTTACTTTGTATTTAAAAGCTGGGAATTTTATCGTGTGTGCCACCCACGTTTTCTATTAAAAATAAGAGATTAAAGAGATAATTAAGCTTCAAAATAAAGAGAAGTTGGGGAAAAAGTGTATTCATCCTATGTGTGCGAACAAACTTAATCGCCCGACGGCAGTGATTTATTTTGAGGGCGGGTACAGCAGACTGGTGGGGTGCGAGGGAGGGGTGGATAAGTGGATTGGCTTCCTTCTAAAAAAAAAAAAAAAAAAAAAAGACCCGAGGTAAGTTTTGCCGACGTCCTCGTGCTGTGCAGCTGTAGGTTGCCGATCACTGGACGATCGATAAGCAATCAGTACAACGGATGCAATAATAATCGAAATGCCAGGTGTTAGAGTTCTCCTGTGCAGTTAGCAGCAGGTGTTTCATCAGCATCGATGCCACTGAGGCGAGAAAAGAGATGAGAATGGAGATTGACAGAACGAAGTTTTTATCGACTCAGGTCACGTGGCCTAAACATTCGTATCACAGCTCGTTATATTATTAGTGATAAGATGGCTAAGTGGATGAGTCAATCACAGCGACTGTCCAGTAGCTTTATATCAGATTATAGTATTAAATATCGTCGCTTGAAGTACGTGGGGGAAAACTCCCTACGAATCACAATCAAATTTATTAGCATCAGAATAGGAAAGAGTTCTTAGTCTTTGTCATAAACAGCGCAAATAATATAGTAACCCGGGTATGTGATTCCAGACAATTCCAAACTGTCGCAGTTTAACATCCTCCATAATGAAAAAGTGGCTGACACACAAGAAAGTTCTACTTATTATTGTCATTATAACTGTCACTTCCTGGCAAAGTGTACGCAGGAGATGGAGGTACAAATGTATTACAGAGCTCGCGCAGACATTCTGACATTGCCGTTGGAATTGTTCGTAAAAGGAGATACCTTCACGAGAAATGACTTTAATAGCAGGACATCATTCCTCCCAAACATTACCCTGAATAATTTATCACCTGACGAATTACCAGAAAAACAGGGTAACTTGGAAATAAAGGTTTGTAAACTGAAAATGGATACGTAAAAAGTAGCGCAGAGCTGGGAGTAGATCCTGGTCGTAAAGTCAGGGACTAGACAGCTCGCCTTGTTACACCTCAGCAGCAGCATCACGTGATCCATCCCGCCGAGAGCGCTGGTAGTGACGGCACGTGAGCGCGTGAGAGAGAGAGAGCGCTGCACGAACGGAGTGGCGCAGCATGAAATGTCGACAGGAGCACGGCACTCGTGGATGCTACACTACATCGCACCCGCTCGCATAGCACGTGCGTGCGTGCGTTCATGCATGCGTGAGTGTGTGGCTTGCGCGAGACGACTCCCCACCCCACCTACCCCACCATACGCACGCACGCACGCACGCACACTGTGTTTTGCAGTCGCAAGATGACAAAGCGTCGCTCCGCGGCGTCAGGACAAAAGGAGAAAAAAAAAAACTTTCCGCGACGCGAGGCCGTGTGCGACACGTCAGCCGCAACACGACGCGTCACTTTTGCTGTGCAGCGGAGCCTGCGCTGTGCTCGGTCTGGCAGCAACAAGTTGCATGACGACTGGCGGCGAGCGGTGAGCAGTGTGTGTTCATGACGTGTTGTTGGTGCTTCCACTGTACTCCCCGAGCTCTCTCGACGAGATTTGCCGAGATTTACAGGGATTTTCTGAGATCTCCTGATGGTCTTTCTCCAGAGTGAGATTTTTTTCTGGACTTCATCAACTGACAGCCTCGAGACATGCCGCGAACGAGTAGCAGAAACTGGCTGAAACTGGTTGAAACTGTCGAGTTTCAAATTGTTGGATGACGATGATGACGATGTTTGTCGCCCCGTACGCTCTACCTGTTCAACTTTCTACCTCCATCTTCTCCTGTCTGACCTGGAATCACTAAATCCAGCCGAGGCTGCGTGCAAAACTCAAACCTGAAACAAATGTTTTATAAGATTTTAAACTCCGAAGAAGGTCGAGGTTAATGATTCAACCTTCCAATCTGATTGAGAAGGGCGGAGGGGCTAGCCCTCGTCTGCTGTAAATTTAAACACATCGCCATCAGAAACCTGCGTTGCATCTTTACAAGGAATCAGCTACTGGAACTATCGTCTGGCAAAGATGGAGCAAGAGCGAGGGCTGTCTACAGACTGACCAGATGACTAGGCTTTGGCAGACATTCACAAGCCAAGGTAAACTTTCTATCTCCTCGGGAGCTCGTTAGCAGCGAGATGACAATGGACTGTCATCGTGTGATTTGGATGTAGTCAGCAGTACATTCACAAGGGCTCAGTCTATGTCAAGGATTATGAGTTCGAAAGAGGCTGAAGAGTGATTGGAATTAACCCTTCTAGAACACATGGAACATCTTTCATGGTGGAACTGTGGGTAGTTCTACATTTTACCCCCCAACAGGTAACTAAGTACAGAAGAAGTCTTTGGAGAGGAGGCTATGATAGTTTCAGTACTTCGATGTGAATGATTTTTGTCTTAATTAACTCAACTCCTTATTGAGCTACACAGGAAAAAAAAAACCCAAGATTGACTCATCCCCATCTACAATAAATTAGAGATGATATTCTACGACAGATGGATTGTGCCTCATCTTAGGTTGAGGTGAGAAAAAAAATTATTGTACTCATTGGTTTCATCGTGTTCTGATCAGATCAGATGTGTAAATGTAACTTTGAACATTTCATCAACTTGTGTGGGCCTCACAGCCAGCAAAACCAACATTTGACAGAAACTTGCATGAGTTGTACTTCTGTCAAAACGTTTCTTCTAAACTACAGACAGTTGACATCTATACTTTATCTTTGTAAATACGACATCGATCATATTTTCCTCGTCATCTTCTTTGTAATTTCTTAAAACATTCAAGACAGATAACCTGAACACAGAAGCTCAGCTTCGCCGAAGATGGACGAGCCCCGGGCTTTAAGAGACCATTTCCAGCGGATTTTGTGATGTCACTGTGACACTTTATCAAAGCCAGGATCACAGATGGTTTTTCCCTTCCAAGCTTCGGCTTCACCTCTTCTGACCAACTGTCCTAAGCGAATCTTTGGAAGCAAACAAAGTATTTTGTTTTCTGTCGGATTTTACGGCTAGATTCCAAGTTTTACATTTTTCTGATAGCATCCTCATCAAAGAATTGAAATATTGTTCTCTGAACTCGTGTCTGTCAGAAAAGAGAAACCACATCCATATGTATGAAACGAAGTGTTGTTAGACAATAAAATATTACAGTCGCTGGTTACGATTTTCGGAGAATCGAATGTGTGATTTTATATTCAGTCCGTGATATCGCACGTTCTCGCCCATTTTCACCTGACAGAAGGGGAGGATAAAAAAATATCCCAAAAAACAAACAACAACAACAACCGGAAATGGACGAGCGAAAAAACAGGATGTGAATGCGGGCCTGTGCCACCCGCTTTCCATGTAACTACAGAACCATTTCCAGTCAGGGCTTTATTTTTTTTTCATGAGAAAAAGCATCTCTGTCAACGTTGCATCCTACGTCGTTTTCTGTCTCAAGAACGTATTGCAAGCCTCGTTTCCATCTTCAAACCTACCTGCGCAGTTCTTGGTCACGTGGAAATGCATTTGGGATGAATTACATCGTCTGCACAGCAGAAGTGACTTCTTCCTAATTTTATTGATGCTTAATGAGACTTTTCCTAAGAAACAGATTGACATTTTCATTTCCAGTCCAAGTTTTGTTCTGCCTTTTGCTCGTTGAGTTCAGGTATCAACGAACCTGTTTTTTCTTCTTCTGGCATAGGTCAGTGTGACACAGGTATTCCGTCTGTCTTGTCAGACATTGAAAAAAAACTGCGATCCGTTTTATGACGAGCTTTACCCGTGGATCTCGTCATCAATAAAAAACCAAGAAGAACAAAAATCTCCGATCCGTTCGTGGTCTTATCAGCGGCTGTTGCACAAGATCGCGGTGGCTCAATGTGACAGAGATATCACGACTGTCTCGTCAGACATTGAACAAGTTTCGATCAGTTTCCAAGACATCCTCAACGTTGGAAGAAAGCACTGATCCATGCATTTCGTGGGTTTGTCAGGTTCAAGATAATAGAAAGACCTTACTGCCAGAAACGTGAGCCACAGGCTCAAGACAATAGGTCCAGACCTTGCATTAGAAACTTGAGTCAATGATTCCAGATAACAAGAGAACATGGTGACCCTACTTTAGAAATGAAAGCGACAGGCTCGAGATAATAAGGAGACCTTAGGTTAGCAACTTGAAAAGCAGGCTCAGTAGGACATGGAGACCTTCCAAACGAGGGCGACGGGGACTTGACAATAAGAGGACAAAGAGAAGGGCTCAGTATGACAATAGGAGACTTTAGGTAGAAACCCTAGTAACAGGCTAAGTAGGGAACATAGACATCTTTGACCCTGAGAAACGCCTCACAAGGACCAGACAAGAAGCTCAAGACAACAAGGTGGGAAGCTGATTTAAGAAACACAAACCATTGCTTTCAAAAACAAGTGGATGCTTCAATCCCGACACCTTCATGGGTCGATGGACTACGTGGACAGACTGAACAACATCTTGTTATGCTCTCCCTGCTTGAACCTTTCAGATTTTATTTCTTTTTTGTTTAGTCCAACGGACTTCTTCGTCATCCTTGTTTAACATTGCTCAAATATCTCACTTCATCTACAGACATCCAGTCGCTTACTGAAGGCCAAAAACAAGTTAATCTTTCGCTTCATCCAATCCACGCTTCTGCTACGAGGCTGCCCGACAGCAGGCGAGAGGAATGGCAGTGCCTAGTCCGGACAGATAAAGTGCCAAATTTGAAATTCATGCACCCAGCCAGACAGATATACCTCCGATATGAAGATGGCCATCGATTTGCCTTTTGGCTAAGCATTAGCGTTCTGGAAACACTTTGCGTTTGTCTACAGTAATGACAAGGGGCCACCAATCATTCACAGAAGAGACTGAAGGACAACAACGGTAAGACAAACTTTTCCTTTTCATGGGCGGTCACACTTCTTCAACAAAGCATTGCTGTCAGAGGTCGGGGGGCGAACTATTTTTTGTCGCCTTTCTTTCTCTCCAGCGAAAGGAAAAAAAGGACAAAGAGCCTTTGGACATGGTGGTTGCAATTAATAAATTAGTCACTTGATCATTGGCAATTATTATGAGAGAAGACAGTAAAGAAAATTCGAGCCTTCGAGAAACTTCAGGAAACTTCTTCGGAGGAATAAGTGTTACTGGAAGGCGTTTGATGTCAGCAACACCACTGCAATTTTTTTCTCTAAAGTGTTTTTTTCCAGTTGTTTATATATGTCCTCATTGACATTTATACCACGCTTGAATGAATTTACTGCTACACTCGCACCTTTACTTAGTTATGGGTGAGATGTCCATACTTAGACCTTTCTTATCTAACTTGTGTTCTTCGGTCATGTGTGTATTGTTCAGGAGAAGACAAATTTAAGGTGGAAGTAACTCATAATAATCGCTAGTTTTTTTTTCTGGAATACCACAGAAATTGTATATAAAATATTTTTTTTCAATGAATGGAATAAAAACAAATAAATACCAAAACAGCGGATGAGAGCTGATAACGACCAGATGCCAGGCAACAAGACCAAGGTATTTCTTGAAGCATTCTGGGATATCAGGACATGCTAAGGGGGACTTAACTTCCGTCGTCAAGAGGTTTTCATCGCTGACGCCAGCTGTTGTGAAGTGTGAAGCAGGGGACAGGATACCGCTGCGACAATGAGGCCCCCAAGACTGCTGCTGCAACAGCGTGGTCGTCTGCTGCCGTGCATGGCTGTCGTCGCCTTGTCTCATCTTCTTCTCACGGCACCGAGAGGATGCCTTGCAGAAACCGAGCACTGTGAGTAGAAACTGTTTTGTTTCCACCGTCTTTCATTCCTCTCGTCTTGTCAACACTCGCTTCCGTTCTTTACATCACGGCTACAGTTTATTAATCATCTTTCTTGATTTTCTTCTTTCCGTGCTAACTTTTTTCAGTTTTGCTTTCTTGTGTCCGACATTTGTTGTGGTTTTTTCTTTCATTTCCCTCTTGTAGTTTGGGTTCGATACACCAGATAAATCTGTATCCCGAACTTTGACCTTATCCCCACCTAAACTGGAGTTTCCCACGTACACAAAGTCCTTTTGTCCATCTTCCTGTAAGAAATGTTTGGAGGATTTCCACGAACTTTCAGATTAAAAATGTCAAAAATACTGTGGAAAAGGGACTTGAATATTGACAGCAGTGGTGCAAAATCCTTGGTGTCCGATATTAATGGCCAACAGTCCCATGGAAGACTACCATCGTCCATAAGAAATCCCTCCAACTTGTCCCATGGGTACAATAACAACAGAACTGTGGACCGACCCTTGCATTTAATTCTGTAATCTAATATCACAGCTTGCTTAATTTTTTTCCTCCTCTTCTTCTTTTTGGGTTCATTTCCTTCCACTCTTCTCTTTCTTCGCCTACACATGTGACCAGTTTTATTTATTATTGTCTCTGCTGGGCCTCAAGCTATAGACTTTTATTTCTTGTTGAGAGAACGACAACATTCTACATCATGATTAGAGAGATAGAAAGACGACTTCATTTGTTCTCAGACTCTTCTCCCTTCTGTCCTCTTCTCTGTCTATCTCTTTGTCCATCTAGTCTTTCGTTGAAAGTGCCTGTCTGCCTGTATCTCGTTATTTTTTTCCTGCGGTGTAAGTGTGAAATTCCAGCCAATAAACTGTCTACCTTTCTATGTCCACTGTCCTGTCACACAGAGCAGACATCACCTCCAGACGTCCATAAATTTCTGCAAGCTTTTCATCCTTAGCTAACTCTGTCTTCCTTTTTTTTTTTTTTTTTTGATAAACATCCTTCGGTAGAGAGAGAGAAAGAAAGAAAGAGGCCTCTGACAGAGTTGGAAGTCAGGTTCATGTAGTACTAATGATGTGAAATTATTTTAGGCATTTCACGGTAGAATCATCCTCACTAATCACATTAACTATTATCTCTGTGGTAGCACGCTTGACTAGGTAGAGGGTAGCTGTGGCTTTCCCTGTACTCTTTGCTTCCTGTGGGTCAGGAATGAGGGAGAGCCCTCGGACAAAACTGTTTTTGAATAACGAGCAGACTTGAAATCAATCACATTCAGAACGAGGCAAAAACAGTTTTGTGACCACCATGACTGATCGTCATCGCTAAAAGCGGCGATAAGCACGAAGTGAGTTGTGTCCACTAACAAAGACCCGACCGAGACTTTTCAAACTGTCACGTGACGAGAAGACTTCCTGTTGCGTGGATGAGGATGCGCACATTGCAATGTGTAGTTCCTGTAACAGCTCCAAGCATATCTGTACGACTGCGGCTCGTGCAAGATTGCTTTGTAATCATGCCTGTGGGTATCTATATAATTCTGAGTTTATATTCCAGAACACTCCCTTCTTCAAATAAAGCATGTTATCGAAAAACTTTTAAATTAATAAACTAGATAACTATGAATGCAAGTATTTCTGTCACCATGAGCTCTGGCACGTCCATTTAATACTTTGATTTTTTTAATCTTCGATTTCTTACAATACTGTAAATATTCTATTCCTTAAAATACTTCAGCAGAAAATTAAAGTGGTTTTGAACCGCAGTGGCCTGACAACCGTGGGATTTTCCGACGACCTGTCCGTGCTTTTCTGGACTTTTCTTGATCTTAGAGAAAAGTTGATCTTCAGTTATATAGCATAGTAAACGAGCAATAAAATTAGCAACTAGTAATAATAATAACAATAATATGACACACAAACACGCATGATTACCATCTTACATGCATAATATTATATTGTATTCACTAGCATATATGAAGCTGAATTACAAAAAAAGGGGAATATGGCGCCGGGGAAATCTCTAAGTCGGCTTAAATTCTGTGAAGAGCATTTAGTCCGATGTAGAGCCCTTCAAGATGTGGGTCCGCCCACCAAGGGCTGGCGAATGTAGACCACAAACACTCAGAGAGCCGCCGAGAGGATCATGGGAATACAGACGCTGCATCATTCAGTGGCGGCCAGTTTAACCACCCCTCCCCTTCCCTGCACCCCATCCCTACCCAAGAATCTGCGCCGTCTCTCCTTTCTTCACTGAGATGGAGTTCAACCAGTCCATGCTTGCTTTTGTTTTTCTTCTGCTCGCCGATGTTAAGTTGTCCTGACCTTCGTGTGGAGAGAGAATCTTTAATTGAAGAATGAAATCGTAGTCACATTGCGCGAAACCGAAGGAAATATTTACAATAAATTGATATTTTGTGTAAAATCAGTTGCATGCTTGTCAAACAGTGAGCAACTTTAACTGTATGAATGAAGTTTTATTATTACTGTGGATGTTTCTGTCTGGGTCGCAGCACCGGGAATTGCGATTTGAGTTTCCATACAAGTGTCATGATAACTTTTCAGCTCCATTTTGAAGCAGAATTTTTTTTAATGGAACATTTATTTCATGGTGTGGATTCCCTGCCGACCACATCGACTGTGATGATGGCATTCATCTTGAGTGACTACACCACAGGGACATGAACTGGTCTCTTTGTTTTTACCAGTCTCCACCATCTTTGTTGTCTTTTTTGTGGGGCGCTTGAAGCCTACCTTTGATGTGGGTAAAGTGCTCTCTTGATCAACTTTATTTATTGTTTATTGTGCATTGTGTCTGCGTGTTTCTGTGTATGAATGCACGTGTTTGATGCCTGTCCTCAGCTCGTGTCCTATATGTAAGTAAAGTGCTTTGAGTCTTGGTGATGGTGGAGAAAGGATATATATATATACTTCTTTATTATTTTTTATGATTATTGCATCGTAGTGTATTTCATTATTGTTGCATTATATTTAAACTGCATTGCACTGAGTTGTATTTTATTGAATACCATGCTGAGTGGTCGAGGTAGAGTCGTGCAGGCCCAAATGTGGTTCAAGAGCTTGGTTGACTGAACAAAATTCTAAATGATAATAAAAATTCAGTCGTCTGTCAGACTGAGAAATTACGGTTAAAACATCTTGATTCCGTGGCCAGACATAATGTCACCGCTGCTAGCACACGGGCAAGAGCAGACAACAAACAGTGACAGGGACCTGGCAGACAGAGCTTTTGTAAACGCTGGAGAAATGAGAACATTATTTTCGACAGTCCTTTTGCATACAATGGTCTCGGGGAGGAAGAAGGAAGACAGACAGACTACTAAAGAGACAGAGAAGCAGAAAAAAAGAGATAACATGAAAGAGTATCTTTATAATACTTGATTCATTGACGACCTGAGGTCAAGACTAACCCTGACAATTATAACCAACTGTCTCACCAGCGACACACTGTCCTCCCCAATCCCCAAACCAAACCAAGTCTGAACCGGAAGACACGGGAGGTTGCGCAAGATAAAATGAAAACAACACTTCATCCACATTTTTACCTTCTGAGCACTTAGCCCTATACGCTTAAGGCACGAGGACCGACGAGAAAAGAAGCGATAAGGGCAGGTCAGAAGGTTTTTCCTTAACGGCGGCTTTTCTTCTTGTCTCCGTATCCATGGAAACGTCCTCGCTACAGCCAGAGCCGTATTGGCTGTGGATTAAGCTGCTTCAGTGTTGTCCTCCAGACAGACCTTCTGACCGTTAGGTCATAGCCTTGCCCTCGCCCTTGTCACAAGAGTGACTCATCGGGTCATCGTGAAGTGTTCCACATCTGTGACCTTTTGAACCTGATGATACAGGCTGAGGACTGATGACAAAACCTCGACTAAAGCCGGTGACCTTACGTTCATGAACGTGGCCAGGGCCAGACAGTCGACACGAATTAGAGGTTTTGTGGGTTCTATGTAACAGAGTCCTTTGACATTTATCTTATATCTGCCATCTGGCACTTATTTACTAAAATATTTGGACTTTGACATTCATTCGTCTCGTCTTCTGTTTCCAAGTTGAGACTTATCTTGACGCCCTGGATACTTTATAACCTCCGTCTGCTGAGACTTGGTACATTATCACCAGTCCAGATTATTTTTATATTATTTGCAAGAAAAGTCATACATTATTTGAACATCTAAACCGAAATTTAAAGTATCTCATATAAGTAAAATTTTTGTTTAAAAAACTTTCTTTGTGTTTTCACATCGATCTGTCACTAGTGGAAAGTGAAATGGTTTATCTTATTATTAAATTAATAGTTTTATTGTTATTAGAAACTGAGTTTAAAATAGCAAGGAGTCCTAGCACAGCACACTTCTTATTTTCTTTCCTAACCCTTATTTGTCTTCTTTCATATTATATATGTATATGTGTGTGTTCCTTGTATGGTTGTACCTGCCTGGCTATGTGCGCGCCATCACCAACAACACTAAAATTTTTCTGACTTTAAAACAACAACTGAAACCCAAGTAACTCATAAACATTAACAATCTAAACTTTCTTGACAAGCATCTCTTGATTCGTCATCGTCATTGTCATCATGATCAGTCATCGTCGTCGCCATCTTCATCACTGCAGCTTGTGCTTCTCTTTTCTTTTTTTTTCTTTATTTTTCTTTTCGAAAATATGATGAAGTTTTGGAGAAGCAGTCCCAGAATGTTAATAAATATAGCCTGTGGACGAGAAACGTGAAGACCACACTCAAACACAGGCTGTGTCCTCACATCCCAAACTTTGGGTCCTGCTAAAAATTGCGTATTGATCGCCGGTCCGCCATATTTGCTCTTTCCACTTCAATGTCTCGAATAAATGAAAGTTTCTGGATTCTTTTTTTTCTCTTGACGTGCAAAGCATCTTCTCGGTGATTTTCTCATTATTTTGCACTCTCTTTGCAGCAAAGAATTAATTCTAGAAATTTAAGAAGGTAAAATTGTTGTCATCCTGCCAATGCAATTGCCTGCCAGGGAACTCCTGGAGGTTCCAGGGGAACTAGTGGTAAGACGGACTGACAGCAGTGCCCCCTGGCGGAACATCGATTAGAGTCGACGACAGCAGTCTGACTAACATGTGATGACTGTGAGATGATGTGACTGGCTGTGATATTTCCATTAGAACAAATCATCTTACACCGTGGATTAGTTATCAGCATCAGTGTTTCTGTAACTGAATTTTGCTTTGAAAGTAAAGTTTGTTTTACTTTAAACAAAGTGATTAAAGGATGAAAATATGCCTAAAAGTAAGAAAAATAGTGTAAAGGAAGAAAAAAATAAAGAAAAGAATAAAAATAGAGATAAAAGAGTATAACAGGGCTGATAGAAGGACAGAAGAGGGGAATGATAAAGACAAAAATTGATATACTGATGACAGCGACAGTTGGTTATTTTACAAGGGGAAAGAATACGTATATAAGAATGATTTGTACATCTAAACCTCTCCATAAGAAGGAACAAGTATTGTAACCTATAGGATGGCTTTAATAGCAAAAGTCTTCTGCTAGATAAAGAACAAAAGACAAAGCAAAGAGACGAACGGTGACAACAAATGGAGAAGGAGGAAGCGATTACCGCATGTTTACAAAAAGTTTATGGACGTGGAATCGCCAATAATTCGAAAAAGGTTTTGGGGTTTATTTATGTAATTCCACTTCGGATTGTCGTGCTTGGCTTTCCAATGGTTTATACATGAGCGGGGTGAGATGGAGAGAACGAGGAAGTGACTGGGGGAAGGACAAGAATTTTATTGCTGTCTTCTTTAGGTGCAGCACATGAAAATTGCAGACTTCATTAAGGGTAAGAGAGATTTATTCATGACAGGAAACTCTACTGCAAACATTAACAGATTATCAAATTATGTAAGGCAGGTTGCTGAGGGTCACGTGTTTGGCACGGTCTGTCGAAGCAGTAAATAAAAGGGAAGAGATTCCTGAACTCGTGAATTTTTTTCTAGTGAAGGTTCTTTATTTCCTGGATAGTAAATAGTTTTATTTCATGGATACTGAAGTTGTTTTATTTGTCTTTGTGTTGCTCTTTCTGATCATCTTCTCGATATATAATCGCCATCAGCATCTGGCTTCTTGCTATCATTTATCCTAAATTATCGAGGATGGAGAGTAGACAGAGAAGGTTGAAGAGAGACAGAGACAAAGAGCACGTCTATTTATTTTTCTCATCCACGACTACATTGGTGTAGTTGTTGTACTTTTGCAATTAGGAGGGCTTTCAGATTAGTGTCTCGAGGCTAGACTCTCTCGCCCACTAGAAAAATAAAGTTAAACCCCGGACTGATGGACTTGAAAGTTCTAATCCGGGAAGAAAAGTGCCGAGAGAGCAGACTATTAAGTTATTTACTTTCCCTAGGGGCAATACCTGTCTCTCTATCAGTCAATCAGTCAGTCTTTTTCACTCAGTCTATCCCTGGATATAAATAAATCTGTCCTTAGTCTTTATCGAGGTGGTGGTGGGTTGGTAGAAGGTTGATAAGTAGTTAAAGCAAAGGCCGAGGCAAGAGCCATTCATAACCCAGGTGGAGAAGCGACATTGCACTAGTTGACCTACCCGTTGAATGGGTACCTGACCTCTTAGAGAGCTAGGAAAGAAAATGCAGAAAGGCAGAGAGGATGGATCTCTCTCCCCTAAAAGCCGGTCCCGATAGAAAAGAGGATAGATACCTGTACCCTTACCTCTCATTTTATGTGTTCCTTATCCCTCAGTTCACAGAGGATAACTGTCAAGTGACGTGCAGACTTCCTTTGATTTTCCCAAAGCAATCAACCAACATACGGGTCTCCGAAAAATGATAAAGATAGCAGAAACTGAGTATGATTATCAAATGAAAAGTCTTCCTTAGCTCTTCCCAGCGTGTTGTAATATGTTCCCCCGATCTTATCTCACTAAATAAATGTGATATCATATTTTAAAAAATATTTTTGTAATTTACTGTCTATTTTTTTTTTAAAAAACTTAAATGATAAAACTATTTCTTGGCTAGATTTCAGGTTCAGTTTGTTCCCTTCGGGAACTGTCTGTAAAATGTCATGCAGTGTGGACAGTTTTTTTCTCTCTTTCTTTTGATATATTGTTGTTGTGCGTCTGCTGATGAAATTTTAGCAGGTGCATGGATAAGAAAGGCATTTGAAGGAAACATAATTTTGTATTCGAAGACAATCTTTCTTCACCCTCTTTCTCTCTCAAATACATCTCTGCCTCAATTTGTGTTGTCTTATTGTAGAATAGTACTCTAAAATACTTCTTTTCTCTTTGGCAAAGGATTGATTGTTTTAAAATAATTTATTTATCATGTTATCCTCGTGAATTTTCCCTGTCTGTGTCTCTTTACTTTTTGTCCCTTTCCTTCTTCCAACTAGCGAAGCCTCGTGTCTGTTTTTTAGTTTTCTGTTGTCCTCGCAGGGACGTTGGTGTACTTGACTGTGCGTAGGACAATAGACTAGGCGCCATCTTGACATTCCTACTGTCGACACAAATCATGACGATGTGTGTGTGAGAGAGAGAGAGAGAGAGAGCAAGATTAGGGTGAGAGTAGATGAGGATCAAGAGTATTGAAGCATTTCTTATTCTTCTTTGCAATAAGTTGCTTAAAAATCTGATCGAAACTTCATTAGAGACTATTTATAAACTATCAAAGTATTAAGTTTTTGAATGCAAGTATTGGTGAAAAAAATAGGTTTAAAGAAAGCGGGAGCGACTTTTTTCGGCAATTATCAGAAAGAAAGAAAACTCCACAAACTGTGTTATCCATGCAAGTAGATAAGGTAGTTTTCTTTAAAAATATCCTTATCTAGCTCCTAACTTTATAAACAAAGTTACCTTCCCCTAGCCAACCCCAACCCCTTACCTTTATATATAAATATTAAAAAAACAAGCTCTGACCAAGGTTCGCTTAAAGAGTTGTCCTTCACTTGAAAAGTTCATCTCCTCCAACCCCCTTGAGAAGGTAATTTTTGGATGCTATTAATTTTTAGAAAATTGCGTTTTAACAGCCACTTAATTCTTTTTATCTTGTCTGTCTCATTTTTGTAATTATCACCTAAGAAAAATGTTGTTTACGACAAGCATCTCAAAGTGAAAGGAGGAATAAAAAGGCAACATAAAATAACCATGTGAATATTTTACAGGTATAATTTATTATGTATTTCTTTCACCTTCTGAAATATACAGTAATCCTGCCCTTCACACCCCCACCACAAACACACACATAGAGAGATTAATTATTATTATCTAGTGGCTAAACCAGCGGCGTCCAAATCTGAAGGCTCGCAACTAGCGGTTCGATACCCGTGTGAGGCGCAAATTTCCCAAAGTTGAGAAGTCAGTACCTGTGGTTGGGGATATAGGCATCAGCCATGGAAAAACTAACTTTGATATAAGGGAAATCTCTAACACCTCACTCCCCTACAACTGTAAGGTCACGTGACGACATTTACCCCTCACCTGTGTAGATATATGTTTCAACTCGCAACATTCTCAACTGTTTCATCTCCTCCACTGTTTCCAACTCTACTTTTTTCTAAACAAAATATAGATGCAAGGTGCGATGTATTTGCCTGTGCATTTTTTTATACTTTCGTGTGACTGTGGCTTGGTTGAATGAAATGTACACTATTGACAGAGAGAAGATAGCATCTTATACCCGGGATTCAAACTGATTTTGACCCTAGTAAGTCTTTAAACGCGGACAATGACCCCGACGAAGATTAGTCCCAATGATGGACAAGCGAGTAAAGAGAACACTCGCAACAAAAACCATTAACTGCAACTTCTACAGAAAGGTCCTTGTGCGCAGCTCAGTAGCAGACGATCGTAAAAAAAGAAGGAAACAAAAGGAGGTGAAAAGGGTCATCCTCGCCTGCTAATCGCTCCCATCGTCGGAAATTAGATTTTGCCATCCATCAAATTTGTCGGTGATGTCTAACATATTTTTCTTCCCCAGCTGTCCGCTAAGCACCTTGATGGAAGTGTCTGTCCCCCTTCAAAACATTTGTCAGGGGGCAGTGGCTTTGACCTCATTTGTATTCTTCGGAGGTGCATTCTTCCGTGTTTTCTTATGGGAAATGGGGTTGATGTACCAGGGAAGAAAGGAAGATCGAGGAAGGGGAGTTTTTTAAAAAAATTCTGATTTTTTTTTTTAAAAGCAAGTCCCATGACACACGAGTGTGAAGGTTGGTTTCCTGGGTTCAGGTCCCGTCTCGGGGACATTATTCTTTCTCTGTATGTAACATCTGTTTACTTAGTTGCTGGCTCGGTGTAAAGCCCCAAACCCTTCTCCCTCCCAATAAAAATAAAAAAATATTCCTGTTTTGCACGTGGCACGATGTCTACTCGGGTCACGTTGACCTGAAAAGCAAATACCCGGCACGAGATCCGGCCAGAAGCCACGTGGACTCGTGAGTTTTCTTCCTACATTGCATGACAGCACAACGAGGCTTAGCGGGGGATCTTGATTTCTATCTACAGCGCAGCATGCCAATGACAGCAGGAAATTAAAAAGAGTTAAAACAGATGTTTTCTAAAACGGGTACCTTGTCGAAACGTGGAATCTCAGCTTTTTCATCCAACGGGCCAGAAACTAATTGCGACTGTAAAGCCTGGGTAAGCGCCGTCGGATGTCACGACACTTGTCTTCAAAATTCTGGGTAGGGAGGTGTCGTGGTAAGGGACAGGAGGGGTGGTGTTTTCTTAAAGGCAGTAAATCTGTTTAAATGCTGCCCCTCTCTCCTTTATTTAACTTCCACAGTTAAGAGTAGGCAACTAATGAGTGTTTTTAAAATCCTCCCTTTGGCTAAGTCACTAACAGGATGTTGAAGTCCACCCCACATCTGTCTCTCTCACTACACAGCGTTTTTCTCGGGAGGTGACTACCATTAAAATCAGCGAGTTGCCTCCCATTACTAAACCTTTTCCTGATGCAAAATCGTGGAAGAAAAATATTTACTCTCTTGATTTTCTATTCCCATCCAAGGATACCCCTTAGTAGGACTACCCCAGAGAGTAATCCATTTCCAGGCAGTTCGGTCGCAACTCTTTTGTAGAACTTTCTGCCGCAAATGCTTTTCGTCTTCTGGGGATTGAAGAGATGCGAAACGAAAAACTATTGTCATTAGGACAAACAGCTGATTTTAAATATTACTAAAACGAAATAGGAAGAATTGTTGGACAAAAAACTCATGTCCGTCTTCTTCCCAAATCTGAAAGCTTAAAATGTTGTAGAGAAGAGAGGCTATGAATTCTTTCTTGTTATATTTATACATAAAATTGTAAAAGAGGCGTCCTTGGAATCTTGCCTTGTGATAGAGACATACAAAATTGTCCATGAAGTAAAAATTGGAATCCTATCTTAAGGATACATTCAATCAAAGAACGATAACCCCCTATTTATCATTATTATTACTTTTTTTTACATGTGACTCATTATCAGGTACATACCTTTTAGTACGAGTAAGATTTAAACAAAGAAAAAGCTGAAAGCAAACCTAATGTAAGTTACCGCCCTTAGAACACGAAAGTGCGAATTGCAGGACGGAAGAAGCATCACGGAAGTCCTAGCCAATCCACTTCCGGAAATCACGTGCGCATGCCCGTCCCTCCCAGTCTGAGCGTCGCTCGGGCTGAAAATATATTCACAAACGGAGATGTGCCATTAGAGTGACCTCCCTTACTAAGTGGCGGCGAAGGCGACTTTGAGTTTTCTTCTCATATTGATTCCACGAGATGGCTTCCAGACCGCGGGCTGTAATCAGCGGATCTGGATGGACCAGCGGTAACTTTGACACCGATGTGCCACATTAATTGTCTCGTCCCGATTCCTCGCATGTTCCTGCTATGTGATGCTTCTGGAAACATCCACAACATCTGTAATCACACATCTATTAACATTTTATACAGGCACGAACACTGAACACAAACCGGTAGGTTTACCCGGGATACATGTTTGAACCCAACTCACTTTGTTTCAATAGTACCATCATGGCGCTGTGGTCGTCTCGTTGCAAAATGGGGATTGGGTTAGTTGTTGGTGCTTAATACCATAATATGGAAATGTTTACAAATTTCTAAAAGTAAATTTGACAAACCCACTTCTTATCTCATGACCGAGTTTTGTGACCTAATGGCTATCCGAGGAATAGACGAGGGCATGATGGAAGAACATCCTAGATGTAGACAGCAACACTAAGTGCTGGCTGACGACGACAACTCAGTCCTTAATGAAATGGGTGTCCAGAATGCCAAGACTCCTAGCAGTAATACCATCAGTACACTAATCACTAGCCTGTCATTGGTGAGGTCAGACCGATGCTGATAAACTGAATCTCCCGGCAATGTTGGGGGCGACACTGTGAGATTCGAGACTTTCATCAGTCGATGCTTGCTGACCGCATCTCCTAATGGTGTTAGATAAAACACTCCAAAGTTGGAGCGACTGGCGACGAACTAATTTAATAAAGAAAATAATCAATCATGCAAGTTAGGAAACTAAACTTTTCTATTTCTGTTGTACAAAATGTGAGAGTTAGTGAAGTTTCTCTCCCCACCTCGGGGGATGAGTCAGGGCGATAAGACAACCAAAGTGGAATTTTATTAAAGTGTTAGCTCCGAGATGCGGGGTAGGTAGGTGCAGACAGAGATTGTGTTAAAATTGTAGGACTACCACAACAGGATTACAGCTAAGCTTAGGGGTAGCCTGTATTGAAAAGATGAAGGTGGGGATAAGTTACTGAAAAACTCGACAGGACCTAGAGCAAACAGACCTCCGACACTGGAGAATTCACAAGAAAAATACTAATACAACAACTCTGTTACACAAAGTAACCTGCAGAATGATGGAAGGTTGTATAAATAACTTCCCTACAGGAATATCCTTCATTTATCATGTACCAACTGTCTGTCTGTCTGCCTGCCTGCCTGTCTGCCTGTCTGTACGAGTTAGATCGTGTGTGTGTGTGTGTGTGTGTGTGACATCATAAGAATTAATTCATTGTTACAAATCTTTGTGAGACAACACATTAAAATAAATCAGATATAGGCCATTGGTAATTAGTGTACATTGAAGCTGATGTGCCTGCAGCATTTTGGATAATTCTGACCTCTGTCGCTTTTTCCCCTTTCAACTTACTTCGCCATCTCTCTCTCACCTCTATTCCCAACGGATGCTATGTGTGAACGGAATTTTGCCTTGTTTGATTACTTCTCTTCTCTGCTTATTCAATGCTTATTCAACTCTTACCTCTATTCTATAAATATCTCCGTCGCCGGCAAGAGAGGTCATGCGTGAAATGGCTTCAGAAAAAAAAAATCTATCCCCGTCACGGTTAATTAACGAAATGATTCAGAGAAGACAGTACCGGAGCAGTGAAACCATTACAGTTTGTACATACAGACACAGGTCACAGCACCACAGGCTGAGTGGTTTCCCCTGCTAGACTCAAATAAGAACAAAATTTCCCAAAATGCAGTGCTTCTAATACAAGAAAAAGAATTTAGTTGTAGGACGAATGGTTCATTTGCTGTGCTTGATGGTCGGTTTGATGGTCGGTTTTCACACTGAAAGAACTCAGTCCAGCTCGCTCCAGAACGAGACAAGGTCCAGAGACATTTCACCTCATTAATCAGCTTCCATAGAAAAGCTGACGGAGAAGGGTGTTCCCATGCGTTAAATCCGCCATCAGCATCAGGTCTTGTACATCCCCATTAGTGTAACCCAAATATGTCTGTACTCTAATGTGTCTGTGGGTGTGTTTGTTTGTTTGTTTGTTTGTTGGTGCGTGCGTGCGTGTCGTGGGGAAGGAGTTATATAATTATCAAACTTAAGGCGTTGTAGCTGGGTGTACCCATCCATCCATTACAAACACTGATGAAAAAAAATTGTCGAGACAAATACTGTTTTTAGGATGGACAGAACAACACCAAAAAGAAAAATCCTGTTTACTGCAATGTGTCCAGACGCAGGGGACGTGGTCAACCGGTGATGAAAAGTGTTTGTGGCCAGAAACTAGATAACAGCGCGCGTGGCGATAGACAACACTTGCTAAGGGACTATGACTCGATTGCTTCTGTTCTATCTGGTTTCCATGGAGACGTTCGAGAATTTCCTGTTACTGTCCAGTTGATATACTGACATCTATCTTATTGTTTTCCTGTCTCTGTCTCTCTCCGTCTCTTCTTCGTTCTCTGTGTCTTGTACTGTCGACTTTATTCAGGAGTTCTTGTAGTGTCTGGTCTGGAAAAAAATACTAGCAGTGATCAGAGTCTGAGAAACATGATGCTACACAGCAAAACAGATAAATTCATTCATCCATCCGTCCAGCCTTTTCATCACTCTTTCTGATACTCCTCCTTTTCTTTCTTTCCCTCATTGTCATCTTTTTCTCCGTCGCATTCGTCATCTCCGTCGTCGTCATTACCAAAACATCTTGAATACACTTACACTTAAGTCATCACATCACCCAGGACAAAAAAAGTTACAGATCGGAAATTCCGAACTCGAGGTTGACCTGCCATAAATACCTTCATGCTGTTGCGACTCTAAGTGGAATTCTTGTCAACGAAAGCAGCCACTTCGCTTGGTCTTTCGATGTGTTTCTACGGTTACCATGGCAACGTTCCCACAGGCTTAAGTTAGTATAAGATGACTGTTCTTGGCATGCGTGGTTCCTCCAGCCTCCTCCACACGATCCGGCGATGGTGGTTGGGGGTTGAGGTTGAGGTGGTCGGTCACACGTACTTTAATTGGCACTAAGGGGTAACAGGGAGGCAATCTGATTACAAGATTTGTCTCCGCTTGTTGTAGGACTTAAGATGAAAGGTATCAGTAACATCTGTGTGCGTGACGACCGCAGAAGCTTTTCTCGGAGACTTACCTGATTCCCCCCGGTAAGCTCTTTCGTCCGTTAAGAGCATGACGTCACAGCACGGCCCAGTGGGCTGTTGTAGTTACAAAAACACAAGACCATAATTCATAGTCTACTACATTATTTTATTAATTCTACTACAACAAACGTCCAGACTGTAACCTTAACGTGAAGTCCATTCCATGGCCCAACAGACTATCTCTTCACATCACACTCCTGTCTGTAGCTGATCGTTGATCGAAAATCGCTCAGATATCTTAATCACCCTGTTTACATCTAGTACATCCTCCAGTCCAGAGAAAACAGGTATGATCTTATTTGCATCTTGACACCGTCTGACTCTCCAGATAGAGCGACAGAACTCCAGCGTTTGAACAACACGTTAATCAATGGCGCCCGTTCATACTTCCCTTCAGGGCCGTCGACATCAAGCTCGCCCGAGTGCCATTCAAGCCCCCGGGGTTCTCGGCGAGCTCCAGCAGCCCTCGTGACGTCACGCGCAGCAACGACCTACTTCTCGCGCTCTTTCTCGTGCGTGTCCTCGTGAATGTCTGCCGTCGGCAACGTCACTTTTTGATCTCGGTAGGAGATCAGAACCATCAAAACTTTCCTTGAGTAACTGTGATCGATTTGTTTACAGACCTCTTTCTTCTCTCTCGCACACATTCTCCACCAGAACCCCTCGTCTAAGGGCGGTAACTCCATCTTATGTTTTCTAATCACACGAGTTCTTTACTGAGGGTCAAGAAACAAGTTAGACGTCCTCCCCACCCTTCCAACCTTAGAAAATATTTTCTGGTCTTGGAAGTCCTTTTCCCTGTGATCATTATCTTCGCAGGTCTCCGCCATTTTGATTGTGATGAAGCAATTTTCTTATTTCCACAACAGTTAGAGGCTGGGTCCATTGTGTGCAGAAGTTTAACTTGGATCAATCGTTGTTTTCCACATTACTGCAATAAATAAAACGGTCTAAACACTTAATTTTACGAAACCAGGCTTACAAGCTAATTATTATTTCGATTTCTGAGTTACACTTTGTAAGGATTCCCAGGTGAGTCAGGCCAGGACAATGTAAAAAGCTCCTACTCTCTTATTAAAATTTTATAAATTAGAAACTTCAAAGTATCACACAACACTTCTAAAAATGTACATTAAAAATAGTAAGAACCAAAGTCAGTTTTTTTAAAATCATTTAAAATGATAATTCGTGTATGCAATTATCGGTGTTTTGTATGCTAGCAGAAAGTTCGAGAGCACTAACAGTCACGTGCTTCACTTTAAATAAGGGGAGGTTCCCAGGAATTGAATGAAGTGGTCATGGATGGTTTTCAGTGTATGATTTGTAGATTTTCTGTAGACAGAATAGTCTGGTGAATTACTCCGTGCGTGATGATTACGTGATGATTACGTGACGATTACGTGATAATTACGGTAAGATCACAAACAGCCTGAACTTCAGAACGAAAACCAGTCTTTGAAAGACACTGGTACCGGCAAAATCTACAGAACGATTTACCAGAACGCAATTCTTTTCAATGGAAGAGCTACTTGTAGAGACATATGTAAATTTACAAATTCCCTAATAGACACACACACGAGAGCGATTAGTAAAGAGACAGTAGATGAAAGGTTTTAGAAAAAAATTGGATCTTACAAAATCATTGACAGTGTCTGAGAGAACGTGACATCGATTTCTCAGACTGCCTTGTTGTTGTTGTTGTTGTTGTTGTTTGAGAAATATTGTATGACCTCATTGTGATGAAGGCGGTTTATTATTGTTTACTAATGTTCATGTCGAGTGTCTTTTCCACGGAGTTGCTGCTCCTGTCTCTGTAGTTTCTGGCAATATCTTTGTTCAAACTTTGGGTCTTGTTGGTGGAAAGTGTCTTGTATGGTTTGTCGTTGATTTTCTTCTTATTCATCCCTACCAACTAAATCTGTCTGCTGAACAACCGTCTTGTCTGCCAAACAACCATTCTTCACACATCCCTTTGTCCACTTGCGCATAAATACAAAAACCTTCCAATGACCTACTTTGTCTACTGATTTCTTTCGCATCAAGCCAAAAACAGTTCTGACAGCAAGAAGGGAGCAGCACCGGCATACGATAATTACCACATTATCTGAAAATCAATGCAACGGGCGCGGAGGGAAAATACGGGGCTGCTGTCGGTGTAAGCTCCACCTGAAGTACCTGAGATGAACTATTTCTGCTCGTACGTGACCTGCTTGAGGATGTGTGTGCTCGGGTATACACACTGCAAGGGGAATCAAACGCTGCGAAAGAAAGAAAGTTAGAAAAAAAAAGAAATAAAGAACAAGAAAGGAAAGAAAAATAAATAAAGAACTGGAAAGGAATTTACAAAAAAAAAAGAAAGAAATATTTTTGTTGCCGTGTGTGATCGATACACACCCAGGGTGCATGTAGAGTCTGTAACAGAACTATGTCTTGCAAACTTCACCATCGAACTTTATTCTGTCTTATCTTTGGTTTGTTTTTTCCCCTGTGTATGTTGATTGTGTAAACACTGCAGTAATAAGCACAAAACATTTCCTTTATTACCCGCGGACAATATCTGGTGCAGGAGTAAACTGTCTGCAGCTTGTACCCAGGGTACCTCCCTATCACCGGGTAAAGTCAAGCTACCTGGCGCGTGATCAATAGTGTTCCGAGCATTTGCGTCATCTTCGATTCCAGAGTAACATCGCCAGGTTCGTACTCAGCGAGAACACACTGTGGATGTTTTTATTACCAGGGTACATCAAGGTTACAAGGCCATGCTCGCCACGATCTGTAACTGAGTATCAACAAGTCCTATAAGGAGTGATGCCGCCCTGCCCTGCGCTGGGTGTGGCATGGAAAAGTCCAGGTTCATCGCTAGAAGATCAGATTGGTTATCTAGAAGTTTCTTTTGTTTTCCTATTTTTATGTTTTGTTACGTAGAAATTGTTTTGTCGAGTGAACGAGTGAGTGGGTAGCTGACAGTGACATACACTGAAACTACCCTAACAGTGATTGCTGTTCATTAAACGGCGACACCCGACTAACAACTCTGGACACAACGACACACGTTGGCAACGGCAACGGCGACACCCGCCGAACACAAGAATCTAACAACGACATACGACCGCAACAACTTCTGTATATATATATATGCTACATTCTCTGACTACTGCTGCTTCTCCACTCACTCTCAAGACTTATATACAATGTACAAAGCATCTAGAAACATCTAACATCTACCAGTTAGGAATCCGCTCTCTCGCACCGAACATTGTGAACATTCTATTAATGACAGTCCACATAATGACAGTCTGTACATACGAGCAGATTGCAATGTCTTTCTTCAGTGTAATCTTTCCAGAAAACTACTTTTATGTAGACATTGTCTGGACTGCGGACAACTCTTGCAAGGAATCAGGTCAGGTAAAGGAAATTTCGGTTGTGCGGTGACGCACGTGAGGTGACTGAAGCGTGCGGACATGAAAATGGCTTAAAGCCGCGCTGTCGTTAGAAATGTCAAAGACCCCCTGGAGATGGACCAGAAGCCTTTCCTCCGCTTTTTTTTTCTCTTCTTCTACCTTTTTTTTTTCTCCGATGCTCTCTTTATTTTCTGTCTTTCTGTGTATCTTTGTCTCTTTCATGCATGAAGAACGCACACACTTGTATACATACACACATATTCACATATCCATACTACAAGCATAAGTACACATACACACGCACACGTGCACGGTTCTCGGTACAATCACGTCCCCCCAGGCGTCCAACCAGACGAATGTTCGGCCCACGGGTCTACTAAAAGCTCAGGAGTGTCTAAGAGCTTCCAACATTACATTTCATTGATAGCATGTGGATGATGCTTTGCTTTCCGGTTCTCAATAAAATATTTCACAGTAGCATCAACAACTCATCCTGGTATTGGCTATAACTTCTAACTCACAAATTTTCGATAACGATCATCGTCATTGTCATCACTATCATGGTCATTATCGAAATTATTGTTGTCGTCATCATCGTCAATCATTATCACCAGTCCAACCACTTTCATAACCACCTTTGCGCCTCCTGCTCTTCTCTGTCACTTCAGTCCTCATTTATCTTACCAAACCCCAATTTCCGGTTTCTCGAAAGTTCCCGCGAGAATATAAGCCTGGCTAACACCGGCTGTCTATATATTCTCGTAGGTCTCCTGTTAATATGTTCTGCCAGCTCCCTTAAGCTTTTTTTAATTCCCACGAGTGCACTGCGCCCTCTGTACTGTCTGTGGAAAGGACATTATCATTCACCCACGGAAAAAGACGAGAGTTACGTCCCTGTAAAGTGTTAATCG
This sequence comes from Pomacea maculata, assembly GCA_004794325.1. Lineage (NCBI taxonomy): Eukaryota > Metazoa > Mollusca > Gastropoda > Architaenioglossa > Ampullariidae > Pomacea > Pomacea maculata. The sequence goes on from SRHC01002751.1 coordinate 631,367, forward strand.
ATGGCGGCGTTGTGGCAGGACCTGTCGCCAAACGGACCATTCTAGACATTTTTTACCAGTGTGGCAAAGAGCCATGATCGACCATTCTGATTAAATATTTTCTTTCCAAATCTGTCCTTTTTCTTTGTGAAGATGCTCCACGGGAACTGTAGGGAAGGTTAGGATTGTGAATTACCTACCTTTGCCTTGTGACAAATCCTATACATGACCCTCACTACACACGACCCTTGCAGACTACGAGGATGGAGTTAAGACTGATGGTTTATGCAATGTAAATCTTTCTTTCTGCCTTTTGTTTGATGGGAAGTATTAATGATTGACATTAAGGACTTTCTTTGTGGCTAAGAGTTCTTTTGAAATCACATTTTCATACCAGCGCGCAGGTTGTAATTCTTTTTTTCTTCATGGCTTCCTGCACTTCGTAGGCACTAAGAGCTCTGTTTACCTTTTGTTCTGAAAAGTCATATTTTCATCAGCTTTTATCAAGGTTTTTTTTTCTTTGGCTACGCGGTTATCAACTACAAAGAACCCACATTTGCTAGCTCGTTCGCTGCCAAAAAAAAAAAAACAAACCCTTCACCTTGATAGTTGAAAATAATATGCCTCCTTCAATGTTTTCACAGGCTTCAACAGGTCTGGTCGCAAAACAAATACCAAAGTAAATACATTTTTCATAGAACACAAGCGGCATAACGAAATATACGTGAAGTATATACAACACAGTTTTAATCCATACCTAAAAAAATATAGCTCTAATATTTTGAATATTTTCATACCCTACTGTCAAGAAAAATACTGTTTATGCTCCATCATCCGCACAGAGCAAGGCGCGAATCCCATACTATGAGCTTTGTTGCTGTTATTGTCATTATTTTTATTGTTGTTGTTGCTTCTGTTGTTGCTGCTGCTGCTGTTCTCGTGAAACAGTCAACATTTAAAATCCAAATATAGAATGTTGGACGACGAGATTTTACATGACGGTTATATAAAGACTTTGTCAAAAGCTGTTGACATGTTTGCCAATATTTGCTTGAGGGCATTAAGGGGCCAAGTGCTGGAAACCATTAACAACGGAGAACAGGAGCTGTCACTGGCTTTGTCAGTGACATTATTTTGCAGAGACCGGAACTTGGTCATTGTGTGAGTTTAGAAGTGGCCCTAAAACTGCAAACAGCAACTCCTTTGATTTACCCTCACCCCTACCCTCATTTATCTCCCTTCCTGACTTTATTACTCCCCCCTCCTGTCCTCCTACCCACCCAACCACTCCAGAGATCCCCTCAATCATAGTGTATCGTAGTTCTTTCGACACGATGAGAGGACCAATGAAACCTGTTACGAAAAAAATGTTATCAGCGTGGAATGGAGGCTGGTGGCCTGGAGGTCGATGCCATGGAGGCCAAAACAGAACTGTCTAATCCACTTATGCGCGACGGCCACCGCGCAGCACTTCGCCTTTCTTCACGGATGACTGAACATGCGAGGCAGAGCCAGCCACTGAAAGGAAATCGATCAGATGTTTGATAGACTGCAAACTTGTCGTCTGCTTTATCATTTAGTTGCTTCATTGCCTCCCTCCTCCCCTGTTTCTGCAGACACACACACACAGATCACAGCGAGTCAGGGGAAGAGATACAGACACACAGTGGCATGATACATAGTAAAACATCAGGTGTTCTAATGGCACGGAATTACATTAAAAGATGAAAGTCGTCCGTGAACTTGCGATTGTTGTGAAGTAGATGTTAGAGAATATTTTCATGTCGGAGTTTTTATGAGGGATCTGCCCCATTTCCTTGCCCCAACTACGTGACTTTTCCTATTCCTCTAAAGAATCAAGGAAAAAGTACTCTGCGTCATACGGGTATCGAACCGGCTTGTTTGGGCACCTGTGGGTTTAGAACTTGCTGGTCTAACCACTAAACTAACAGCTTCCCGACATTGAACGAAAAAGGCAATGGAAATGGAGTTGGGTTGGAATGACAGTTGCTTCAAGCAAATAATTTTCTTACAGTCGCGCTTTGCAACCTGAAATTTTGAGCGGAAACGAACCAGAACTTCAGTATCAGTCATTTAAACCTAGCTTGCTTTTAACTTGCCTTTTCCTTTAACTTGACGGTAGGTTTATTTTTCTCTTAATTTGTGATCCACATAAAGATAACAAGGAGGTGGAACTGAGGTGAATGGATCGGTGGAGTTATTGCAGACGCGACGAGTTTAAAAAGATGCTTCATCATCATCATTTACCTCTTACATCTTTTATTCTCATCGGCTTTGTTATTCTGAATACAGAAGAGAACAACATCACAAAGTCACGTATCCTTACCCAGGGGTTAGCCCTTTATCGCCCTCGAGACAATGAACTTTTTGCTGTGCAAACTGCATTGATTTCACTCTTATGGATACGCATATAAAGAAATTCTTCATTGTCTTTACAGTCAAGCAATTTAATTTTCCCTCGAAAATGATAAAAACTAAAACGGAAAATGATAAAAACAACAAATAAAAAACTGAGCATTTACATTTTTGCCACATGGTGGTTTACAACTTTTAAAAAAGCTTTTAGAAAAATCTGTTTCAATAAAATTAATCCATCAGTTTCGTGTGCCGTATCGTTCACTACTATACTTTTAATCTTTATATTTTTCTTAAATTTTACTTTTTTTATTCTATTTCAAACGGAGTCAAGTACCTTGATGTTCTGTGCTTCTTAAAACTTTCAAGAACACAAGTTTGAGATGAGAAATAATTAAGTCGTATAATGTGCCTTCTGTGTATTTCTTAGCAGTTACATGAGCGAGTGCCTTTATCTGTCTTCTGTCTTTATCCTTTTTACATCGGAAAGGGAAAAAAACCTTCCCCAGCCCCACCAAAAAAAAAAAAAAAAAAAAAATGCTAATAATAATAAAAATTGAGGTTAGGTTTAAAAGGAGAAAAATGCTTTTCATTATATGATGTCTACGGCTAGCTATAAACATTCTTCGTGAAGCAGAAATGGCAAACCACATGCTTGTACTTTTTTTTGCTCCCAACACTCAAATATCTTTCACAAGCTGAGAATCACGGAGATGAAAGTCTGCAAGGAGACGCTTCTAAAAATAGCATTGAAGAACTACTTGACCCGGTTCATTGACCTCGGTCTGTGCACGAGAATAACTTACATGCATTTACTTTTTTATTGTTTCAATGAATACAGGGTACAAGGTTTTGAGTAGACAGATGTTAGATGGCTTGCCTTCTTTTTTAAATTCTGTTTCCCTTTTCTTTCGTTTTGTTTTCTGTAAAAGTTCTTTACCGAGAACACTGGTCTCCTCATCGGGTAGGATGAGCTTTCCGAGGAAAATCAATGACATCTCCTTGATGGCCTTTAAAAAGCTCGTACATCCACTTCTCTGCTTTAATTTACATCAGTCTGCAAAGACAAGACAGGCCACTGCCAGTCATTGTAATAGCCCACGCCCAAGAAATATCTCAAAGGTAAGAAGAAAACAACAAAATAGCTGACATATCAGAAGAAAAATCCCCGTGATGTTTGGAGCAGTTCTGGGTTGTTGGATTTTTTTTTATTGTTTGTTTTTGTTTGTTTTGTTTTTTGTTTTTTGGTTTTTGTTTTGTTTTGTTGGTTGTATTTAAAAAATTTTTTTTTTGGGGGGGAGGTTTGCTAGGACACAATTTGTAAACTCCTGTCGATAGTTTTTAGGTGGTTTCAACAATCTTTGACATCTGCGAGCATGTTTGTGTGTGTGTGTGTTACTGTTGTGCATATCTTTGAAAGAATGTGTTTGTGTGTGTTTTACTGGATAAGAAAGTCAGTGGGAGAAGTGCCAGGGGTCTCGAAAAATTTTTCTCACAAGAGTTTCCCCCTTCAGGAAATGCCACAACATAAGGAATTCTCTTCCTCCATAAATATCTTACTTTCACAGAGCCCATCCTTTAAAGTGCGCTTCAGCATTCCAGAACTTTCGTCTGTCAAAGCTTAAACGTGAGTCATATCTTTGCCTTTTTTATGATTTGGAAATATTTGCTTAGTTTGAGGAATTGCCGACCTGTCAGCAGACGACAGACTGGAAAATGTCAACCGTCTGCCAAGACCTTTTGAAGTGTTTGCACCCTGCATGTCAGGCGCTCTGGGTAAACAAGTCGGCAGATCTGCTTTAAACGACAGGACGAAAGGTTCCATCTGAATGTCAGGTTCTGAGATCAACCCTTAGATTAACCATTTCTCTTTTTTTCCTTTTAATAAATCGGTTCGTGATTTCAGTTGCTCTTTTGAGGAGGAGTGGTAGGTCAGAGAAGATCGGTAGAGTTCTGCAGGTTGATTTCTTTGTTCCAAAAGTGTCTCCTTTTGGAGAATAGTAGGGTTTCCCAAATGTTTAGGTGAAAACTAGTGTAGCTTACTTGTTTTGTTGTTGTTGATCGCTCAACATTTCATTAATGTTACCGAAATGCGAATGTTTATTTTGAAGACATGGGACTGGCTGACTCACTCAGCCGTGACTGGTAATCTTCTTATATCCTTCTTTTTCAGAATGCGCATGAAAAAGATGAAAACATTTAGTCGAGCAAAGGACAGAGAAAGGCGGGGGAATGAGGATCTGGTGATTCCTGCTAATAAGTTATTTACCTGCTATTAATTCTCGCACCTACTTCTGATGTCTAATTCGAAAACAAATTTAATGCTATTGTTACCACCTCCCCATGCCCTTCCTTCTTGTACTACTTCTTGAAGAACACTTCACAACCACTCAACACGTTGGCGGAAGGTGTTACAGCAGGGGTGGGCAACATACGGCCCGCGGGCCGGATCCGGCCCGCGTCGGGATTTTGACTGGCCCGCAGACTGGTTCTGGTCGTACATGATAATGTGGCCCGCGGCCTCATTCTGCCGCAATCTCCCACTACATGTACTAATTACTTGCTTACTGCGTCGAATAATAGTGACTGTTAGTTATTTTTTGGTTCTTTGTTTTCTTTGTTTTTTGGTTCTTTGTTTTCAGTTAGAATTAGATTTAGTAGTCGGCAAGAAAGCAGTATGTTTGTTGTGCAGTGAAAGTGTTGCCAACCTGAGAAAGATGGCCATGAAATTACTTGTTCTGTTCGGGTCTACATACATTTGTGAGCAGACATTTTCGACCATGAACATTAACAAGACAAATCTGTGTTCCAACCTAACTGATGTTCACGTGCAGTCGTTACTGAGGATGTCTACGTCCGACATGAGCCAGAGTTCAAGCAACTTGTTGACAACTTTGATCGACCGCAGCTGTCTCATTGACTTCAGCAGCTATTGAAGTACATTACCTTAACATCATTAAATACTGTTGTCGGTCTCTATGCTTTAAAATTAAAGTTTACGAGTTTACATTAAACACGATTTATTCCTTGCATAGGTAGATAAATACGCGATTAAGGTATTGATCCAGTAATCTGGCCCGCCAAGGACTTCATTTCCCCATATCCGGCCCGCCGACCGGAGAAGTTGCCCACCCCTGTGTTACAGGGTCTCAAGCTAATCTTTACGGCCATTTTCAGATCCCCATCTCTTGGGCAAACTCCGCTTCTTTGGATGGTGTTTGAAGGACCAGGCAAAGCCATCGAGTCCGAGTCGTAGTCGGCGATGTGCTTCCAACAGTCAAAGAGGAGTTAATTTCTATTATCTCCCTTTGGCGGCAACTTCCAGGCACCGCCGGGACACGACGTGCAGAGTCCGCAAACAGAAAGACGGGCTGAAGTGGTCGGAGTTGGTGTTATGATGCATCGACATCTCCCAGCATCACCCATATGATGCATCCACATCTCCCAGCATGCCCCACCCACACGTTTTTGCTCGTAATACAAAAAAATCCTAACCTTGAGGTGCTTGGAGACATTGAGGTCCTTCGTCTGGCTAAGCCTCCAGTTGAGACGGACATAAGCGAGGTAATCCACACGTGAGGTCAGAGAGGTACATCTCATTCCTCTTCCCAACAATCACTTTCCATCTTCTCTTCCGGAGAAGAACACACGTGCTAAGAGAAAGGCCGGTGAGGGAACTGCTTTGTGATGCGGACTTATCTTTGTGCGGGGTGGGATGCTGAAATAAGGGTGGCTGTGTGAGGAATGAAAGAGAGAAGCAGATTAGAATGTGTGACCACTTCCGTGTATGTGTGTGGGAGAGATAAATGGAAGGCAAGGATGGGAAAAAAATGACACGTGTCACGATTTCAGAGGTGGTTTTATCTCTCCTTGAAATTTGTATCATTGCAAAAGTCGTCTTTTGAACGCCTCAGAACTCAAGGTATCTAGTGTATACAAATAAAAGATAAAAGTAGACGTTTGTTTGCGACATAAACTCATAAAAAAAACAAATTTCCAGTTTTAAATCTCTTTTTCTCTTGTCGCATGCATCTGAAATAAGCTTTGATTTTATCCTTGGTATTTTCATTTTGTCAGCTTGATCTGATCACAGGCATGTTTCTTCACCATGCTGTACATTAGTTGGTCGCAAGATTTGGATTTCCTAAAATAATTCCCACAAAAAGCAAGTGTTGGGTTCTTTTGTGCTTGTTGACTGCATTGTTGTAAATCCCACAAAGCCTCCAGGATTCGTAGTGTTTAGGCCAACCATCAGATGAAACCGTATACTTCTCGTAAAACAGCTTACAGCTGCTGTGGAAATATGTCCAGACATCATTTGCACCTCATCGATTGGAAAGAAAGAATCTGGAGAAGTCAGCGCTTCCTGACGACTGTTCGTGTTCTCATACTCAGCCTGCAAATTGCTGTAAAGACATGGGTCATCTGATCATTTGATCTTCTTTTTCCCCACATTTTCCTGTCGGGTAACTTGTTAAGATGCACGAGGAGAGGAGAAAATGGCAGGAGGGGTGTAGAGAATGATTCTGTTTTGTGTTTTATTTATGGCTTGTCAGTTCTGCTCAAAAACCTCCACAATGGGGTGTATTTGGGGACAGTTGGTTGTCCGAACTCGTGTCAGCCCTGTACTATATTGACAGGTTGATCAAACCAATAACCTGTCTTGTCTACAGCCCGTCATGGAGGACATAGACATAATTGGTCCCACATATGCACTCCATAAAAGCAATAACAATATAGCGATGCCATTACAAAAACGTGTACATTAAGCTCCTACCAACTAGGGTGGGGTGGGGCGAGTTGGGCGGGGTGTGACGGGGCGGGGTGGGGACTATAACGGGTGCACACTTTGTTGAATGCAGAGCTGAGACTATCGACTTGACCATCCTGAAAGTGGGGTACAGGCTCGACATGAATTCCCGCCCTGTATCAAAGTTTGCAAGAGACAAATGATTAAGAAGAGGTAAACCCGTCTTTTCTAAATTTTTGTTGATCTCCATTTTTGACTAAAGATACTACTGGAAAAAATATGGTAGAAGCGTTAGTAACAGAGGAATACATAATAGATGTTATGCGACTGCTGTGTGCTACAACTACATCTTCAACAATTTTCTAAAAGATAAAACTCAGCTAGTAAATATTTATGTCCTAAAAATTCAGAAAAAAATCAGCAAAGATGTTATTTTATTTATTAGATACAGAAATAGGTGAAGTATGAGCAATAACCGATTTAACAAGTGCAGCGCCGTTTGTAAGCGTGGTCGGTCATCATCGGTTCCTTTCTCGTCTAATGGCCTCGGCGGCTGGGGTCAAGTCCCAGCATCCATAGTTGGATGAGTGAGTGAAGGCAGCAATTATGAACCCATTACCGGCTGTGTGCTGTCCATGTAGTCCGCTCAGCAAATTGACTCACGGTGTTCATGGGCTTCCGGTGATAACTTGTCTCCTGCATCCCGACCCTTGTCTAGTGGGTCACGTGACGATGACATGCGAGGTTTCTCACCATCAACCTTCCGAGGGAGACAATCGAGAAATAATAATATTATCTCTTTGTTTTCTTGATTAGAAAATTGTAAATGCTCCTCTTGAGTTTAAATTTTGCTGGAGAATATTTTAACAAATTTTTTTTTGGCGTTAGTGATGGAATAATATTTGACGAAAGTACGTTTGAACCTTTTTTGGTTGATGTGTTCATATAAAGCAGAATAATAAACAGCAGTTTGGTTTCTTATTTGATTAACTCACTGTTTACCCGTTTCACTATTACTCTCGTTATTCCAATGTGCCACTCACTGCATTGCTGTCACGTGTTCTTGATGAAAGTCTGGATCATGTTTCATGCTTGCATATCAGAAGGTGCATGACTGTTTTAAGATGAATGAGCGACAGAGTAAATGAATGGGTGACTCTGACTCACCACCACGTTTACCTACTGTCTTAGTAATTTATTTTTGGGAGGGGGAACTGTGACATAATGAATGTGTCGGATGTAGAGGCGTTCTATTTGTTTTTTCAACACGCACCACAAAACTTCCAGAACTTGGAAACAAATTGTAAATCGCTGCCTTGATTTGCATTCTGTTTCTTCTCTTGTTTCTCTTTCGCTTCCAAGCAGCCAGTGTTCGAAAAGAAAATATTTGGGAAGAAGAGAGAGAATGCTGTGATCAGACGGCCAGGGCCTGGGAGGTGAACAGCAACTTGGTCTGTCAGCGGCAACAGAATGCATCACAGGAAAGCAAAACATCGGCGCCTGTTGTCTGGACACCAACGTGCCAACACAACAGACACTGACACAAGGCTAAAAATCGCACGCGCGCACACACACAAAAACAGAAAGCTAGACAAACGGCCAAGCAGACAGACCGACAGACAACACATGTAAAGAATGATGGACAAGACACTAACATCGCTGTAATCATCAACTGTCGAGAACGTTGTCAGTTCATCCATTTAGTCCCTCACCAACCCTCGGCGACCAGCAAAGGTCAAAGTTCGGAGTGAATCATTAAATTGATGAAGCCTTGTCTGCCAGGGGTTATTTTTAAATGACACTAACGTATGAGGGAGCGTCAGAGGGCTCAGCAGGTGCTTACCATTACAAGATGGTCTTGACGTGCACTCTCCATCTTTCGAGAAAGGAAAGTACCCGAAGTTTGTAGTGGATACCAGGACTGAGGGGGGGAGGATACCATCCTTGCACAGCACGCCGTGTATAGGGCTGAGCAACACAACAATATCTGGACATACATACGCTCTCAATCTTTCGATAAAGGACAAAAGTTTTCAAAATTGTAGAGGACAGCTGGACATGGGAAGCTGTCGACATCACAGCAACTGGGGATGAAGGGTGGGAGGTGCGTGTCTGGTTGTGGGAGGGGGAGAGGCAGACAGGGATGGAATCAACGGATGCTATTCAAACTGTTTGTTGATCTAGCATCATTCTTCCTGGGAACAGTGAGATAAATGAGATGAAAGGATCGTGTCCATATCAGAGACATGTGTGATTGAGTGTTCATGGAACCTTCTCCACCCTTTTGTCCATGCCTACCTGCGTGTAATTTGCGCTGCACTATATCATGGAGCTACTTTTATATCAATTGTCAACAGTCCGAAAATGTACAGACAGGTAATTTATTTTGGAAAATGATTCGCCAACTGTACTTTAAAAAAAATAATTATTTTGTATGAAGCTTCAAACTGACATTCGACTTTGCTAATCGTTGGCCATGGCAGACCGCCAGCAGTCCGGTGATATACAACCGGGGTGGGAGGCTGTGAGTCACAATGTAGATACTTTGGATATTACATAACGGGTGGGCAGTCACCAGAATGATGTCACTCCCAAAGTGTTACAGGACACGCGTTGCGTCATCAATTATTTACGTCACACAAACATTACCGTCGCGAGGACCTAATTTAAAACTAATGGCTGAGTACTTAGCAGGTTTCGTGTTAATGATCGCAGCTAAATTCTCGCCGAACCCTCGAAACTTACGAGTGAAAAGTGAAAATGTCCCCATACTAGTATCTAGCTTCCTCCACCAATTAACTATGCCCTTACTTACAAACTTGTGAACAAGATATGTACATATAGCTCAAACACAAATATATGAACAGCACAGTCATACATGTACTTCGGATATAACCACAGCCGTACATACCAACGCAGAAATTAAACTAAAAGAATTGAAACTTTATTCAGAAGGTCTGGGCCCAATCTCCAGGGAAGGGGAGGCAAACACGCGCAAGTGAAGTGGAGAGTAAAAAAAAAAGAGAGCTAGCAGCGTGAGGGAGTGAGCAGCAGATAGACAGACAAATCACCGCTTTGATAACCCCACAAAGAACATGTTGCGGCTCTAGAAAAGTTAACATGCTGCCCAACTATAACCTCGAGCCCTTGATAAAAGGCTTTGAAAACAGTTATTACAGCGGAGGACCATTGAATCTCTCACAAGTTTCTAGCTCCCTAAACAACTTTAACCCCCTTTTTTTGCTGCTCGTTTCCTTGCATCCATGCAACTATAATGCCTTTTTCCTGGAGCAGGTCATAACGTGGACGTCAGATGCAGAAATGATGACCACTTTATTGTTCACAGTTTGTCACGCCAGCGAGCTGTGAACATGACTGAGGGCGTTGATTAGGTGATGGGGGAACCCCTGGTCTTGCCCTCGCGTCTGATCAACGTGAGTGTGTGTGTGGGGGAGGAATCTTGTGGAGGGAGGGAGGCATAGGCCCTCGGCAACGTATTGACTATGTTCTCTGTAGTTGGAACTTGTCTGTGGTCATCAGATGTAGTGGCGGGTCCCACAGTTTACTCGTCCAGGCACGTGTGTGTTATGGAGAGAGGTAGGACTCTGGTAGGCGGAGTTTTAAAGCGAGGCTGACAGTGATTACTATCGCTGTCTTTTTCCGTGCATAAATGGTTCTGATATTCAACTTGAAAACAATTTTCCCAGGATAAAAAAAGAAGGGGAAAAAAAGGAAATAAAGTAATATCAAAGACAAATAAATGGAAAGAATTAAGAAAATGTAAAGAAAACAATTACGAAGTACCAAAGACAAAAACTAAACGGAAAAAGGAAAAGAGAAAAAGAAAGAAAGTAAAAGTAATAAAAATAAGAAAAAATATAGAAAAAAAAAACGTAAAAAGGGCAAAAAAATGTTACTTTAAAGACACACAGGACATACTTCATATACTTGAAGCGAAATAATAATTTGTAATCAAGCACTAAAGCATCATGTACAGAAAATGGTTTACTTAGTGTGTTTAATGAAGTCACGGCTATCCTGGCTAGCTTCAAACTATCGACATCGTGACGCTGTAAGGTTTGGACCGCAGCCTCACTGTCGTTTGCCGATATCCATCTGATGTCGTAAACTATTCATTGTCGCAAAAAAGGCGCAAAGGCACCTGCTGTGATCTCACATCAGCACAAAATGTTTACCTTGCTCCTATGACGTGTGCTAAGATGCTGGCTGCACGGAGCTGTGTTGTTTATCATGTGACCGGTGTCTGACACTGAAATCCCATTCCTCATGGAGGGTTGGCCAAGGGCTTCAGGGAAATGCAAGGAGTGCCATATTGTTAATAGGTGTGTCACATGACGTGATTATTACAGTTTCGATGGCGTAATTAAACATTTAAACATCTCAGGTAAAATTTCAAGGGTCATCATGTCGATAGCAGAGAGAGTTTCGCGCACGGAGGGCTTCTCGTAACGAGGAAAGATAAAGTAATAAGAAGAAAGTTTTTTTAAAGGGTAAGTGAGCAGCTTACGTAAAGGTGCAATGCGCATGTTAATGCTTTTAGCATGTAAGTAAAGGTAAAGGTCGACCCTAACCTTTTCAGGTCGTTGGGAAATGGGGGTTGAGGTGTTCGAGGCGTCACTCTTCTAGGGTCAGTTTTACGTGAGGTCGGTGCCCGTCTCCTCTCCCTCGATGTCTTTCCTTCCCCAACCCTGGAGTCAGGTACACAGTTTTCAGCCAGCTTAGTCGACTGGGGAAGTTTGCTGCGCTACTAGGGTATCGAACCAGCACGCCTCTCAGTTCAGACGCCAGCACTCTAGTCACTCGGATGTCTGCTTCCCCAGTCTGTGGAATACATGGCTCTCGGTTGGTATGTTGTTTGATGACCAAGACTAAGGAATATGTTGTAGCCGAGACAATATATGCCACCTTGGTAGCTCACGCCAAATTCAACAGATAACAATATGCTAATGTATTCGCCGTCCTGATACTCATTACTGTACAGTGATTTCCTATGACGTTTTGCAGATCGCGATTTGCAATATTCAAAAAGGACATCTGTAAACGCAGCAGAAAGGGTCATGTAGGTCATGTGTAATAGCGGGCTGATAACGATGAAGAAAGCGATTTTTCAAACTTCATCCCACTGAAACCCCTCCAGATGTGATTAGTACTGTCAGCAGCAGAAGAAGCAGAGAAAAGACACAACGGAAAAAGGGATGGTGGGTGTGTCGGAAAGGAATGTTGTTGTTGTTGTTGTTGTTGTTGTTGTTGTTGTTGTTGTTGTTGTTGTTGTTGTTGTTGTTGTTGTGTGCACGCTTGTGCCTGCAAGAGCCTAACTGGCGGCATGAGAGAAAGTGAGAGCGATGGAATTTTCGCAACATTTTTGTGGAAATTGACACTGACAAACAATGTCCACCACTTTCATGAATATAGCCGCCGCCATCAACACCACCATTAGCTCCACCAATCATCCATTTCAAGGCATGCAAGGCATCAGACCGTCCCCCAGAAGGGAGCTTTCATAACCTTCTTCTGCACGCTCTTCCAATTCACGCCCATCACCGTACTTCCCTTTCTACACGCTTTTCCTCTCTCAAACTTTCAGAGGGCAAACAAACTCCACCTCTTTCTCGTTCAATTCTTGTCCCCAGACCCATCCCCCGCCTTTTGCTGCAGGCCATCAAGGAATGAAATGAGGGAACTGCAAGGGCGTTGCAGCGCCGCCATTTTCAGCTGTACCCCTGGGGCCTGAAGACCGCGATGCCTTGCTTTTGTCGCGTGCTGACGGGGGGACAAAAAGGTGCAGGAGTGCCACCATCTGACAAATCCATCCTGCCTTTTCCTGACCTTCAGCACAAAGTAGTGGCTACTTCTGAGGTTCTCTCCCCTTTCCGTACTAAATGTTTTAGTGTAAACGAGTAATGTCCCTTTGTTGTCACAAATGAGGTCGAGTTGGAATTTGTGTGGGGTGGATAATGTCTGAGCTTTTACTTTTGGTTTTCTAGGGAGGGAGGAGACTGAGAAGTATTGCAATATTTTGATGCATGATGTGTGCGCGTTCAGAATGATTTCCTACAAAAATAAATAAATAAATAAATAAAACGAAAGCCACACTTTGATTTACTTGTTCCTCTCTACAGCTGAAATTTGAAAGAACAGCCATGATTGCAAAGCTATCTGCCTATTAAGCAGAGCTAACGGGAAGTGTTTGGGTGCTCAAGATTACGGCTTAATGGGTTCCGCAAGGTAAATTTGCTCCGATCATTTGAATTTCATCGCTTAATGTTTGTGAACCGAGCCTGCTTCTGTATTCTGTCATCTCCAGCCACGGAAAATGGAGAGCAACATCACCACAGCGGCTATTAACTTAACGCATTAAAAAAAACTTTCTTTAAGAAAGCCACAGCTTTCAGCAAGCTTGCGTAAAGAAGTCACCCAGCTTTTCCATTCTAACCCTCAAAGAAGTGTACAGACGCTGCTTCTGTTTTAACTCATGCTTGAATGTAATTATCCTAACCTGTTTTCCCTTTCCTCCTCCTTTCTTCTCCATCTTCCGTTCTTTCTCCTCTCTCTCTCCTACCTAGCAATGTCTTAAAAATCTTTCCACAAGATCTTACATGATTCAGCCAAGGGCAATAGACAGATACTTTTTTGCCGTGGACAAAATACACTGCCAGGTCTTGTAACACTTAAGGAGAAATGGCATGTTGAACTTAAATAATATAGCCTGCAGTTCTGAATCGTTTCTGTTCAAAATTTTGGGTTTCAAACGAACCGTTTATTTACAGTCTTAAGCACAGCTGCGATCCGGTTCTCGGACCCCGTCATGTTTCATACTCTTTCAAGAACAGATCTTAGTTCGTGATGTATGGGACACAATTCCACAAGAAACGCATTTTCTGTCTCGACAGTCTTCTCTATTTTTCTCACCTCTTTCTCGCTATCTTTAGGTTTGAAATTGCATGCACGATCCAAAAAAAAAAAAATAAAATAAATAATTAAAATCCACGATGACATCGTTTCCACGATCGGACTCAGCAAATAGAGTGAATGTTCGTGCTCAGAGGGTTAAATTACAATATGGAAGCCTCCTTGTACCCCCGAGAGCTTTTTAGACGTGATTATAAGTAAATGATTGCTTTGCAGCCAAAATGTTTGAGAAAGAGTGATTCAGTTATTGAAGTCCAACTTGCCATTTCTCTTGCCTTTCCCTTTCAGAGCTTGTCGCCGATATAGCGATGAACGATTGTCCTGGGCTCCAGTCTTGTCTCTGCACGCTTTTCTCTCCTTACTTGTAGCATCTTCTCACAGAACCGGTTTCTTGCCCTTGGTCTAGCTAGTTTACTACCCCTTGCTGACAGCCTTACCAAATTTCCTTTAAAGCACCTGCTGTGTAAATATCACCGGATATCATGCATCTTTGCCTCCATTGTTTTGTCACACATCGGCGGACTATAAACAAAAAGACCTTCTTGTCCTCTGCTGCACATGGCATCACAGAGAACTCCATAACTTCCCTGTGGTCTTCGATTTCCCTAAGGACCTTGTCCTGAGGCTTATTGCTGGGATGCCAATCTTAAAAGGAGGGGGACACGAAAGATTTCTAGTATAGTTTACTTAATACATTAATTAAAAACAACTCTAACACAAAACCATCAACATTTGGAAACAAATCCTGTCTTGTGAGTTAAAAATTCATTAATAAACACCACACAGAGTTTTAGTTGGCTTTATGGTGCATGTAAATTCATGACAAAGATGCCCATAACGAGCTTTAAATTGCAACCAACAAATAAATTTCATTACAATATGGTGTAACCTTAAACGTTTATATGGAAAAATGGTGAGATCGGCATTAAAAGATCAATCTATTTGACCACCACTCCATGTTTAAATATCAAACAAACATGATAATTAAAAAAAATTCTGTCCTTTATGCAAACATTTACGTTTTCTCGAAGCTCAGACAGACACTTTTCTATTTCAGTACTTTATTTTTTTCTATTATTATTCTTTGCGCCTTTACTCGTCCAGCAAAGAATATCTTGGAAAGAGAACTATTTTCTTGCTAAATTTTGGCGTGAAATTCTGCCCAGTGATCGGTTACTTATTACAGGGGACAAAGTTACTGTCAGTTCGCTGGTTGTTCTTACTTGGTGGAAGAGAAGGATAAACCACATTAACAACGACAGACAGGAGGCTACAAGAGGCAATAAAGTCTCCTATCGTCGTAGAACATTCTGGTATTTAACGCCCCCTTTTCTTCAGGACCATACGATCGGGGTTTTGACCGCAAGGCACGAAGCCAGCCGCTGGTGGGCTGTCACGTGAAATGCCCGGATGCTGCAGCAGACGTGTCCAGCACGATGAACACGGTCCATCTGGTGGCAAAACCTTCTTCATGGCCGGTGCCCAGACACTGATGGAAGAACAGGCTTGAGGCCAGGAACGTGCCGTGGTTGTCGAGACTGTCGAACCACTCACAACCACACACACAACCACACACACACACACCCAATCTCAATTACACGCACTGGGGAAACCACACGCAGTTTCGATCTCGTGAGCTCACGCTGCCAGCAGACAGACAAGACAGACACAATTATGTCCAAAGATGGCTGCCGCAGACAACGTACATGTGTGCTTACCGTGATTGTCACTAAGTTCTGAAATACTGATATTTTGCTGTTTGAGCTTCACGTACTCATATATGATCAGTATACTGATGTTATGTTCGTGCTCCTGATGTCAGAAGAGATGCTTTTACATTTTGCTTCAGTGTCGCAAAAGATCCATTTGCCAATGTCCCTTTAATCAGTTTCGAGGCGGCCATGTTGTTCAGACAGACTAATCTGAATTCTCAAGCACTGCAAATCGGTGGTACTTCGCATGAGCGCTCTTTTGTTTTATATCCAGAAAGACGAGCCAACCAAAACCCGCTGAACAAGTCTATGCTAATGCTTTTCCCAAGCTGGAGGAGGCCTAGTCCTAATTAAAAAATGAGAACCTATTAGAATGCATGGACTAAAGAAAAAAAACAACAGAAATTAAATATAACTTTTTGAAATTGTATAGGCCTACGTCCCCTGCAAAGACAAAGGAGTCTTTCAAACCTTTTTCATTACTGCTTAAGAAAAGCAAATATTTTCTTAATAAAAATTTAGAATTTTCTAATATTTTTATCCAATGTCTAGAAAATAATTTAGTATGTGCTTTTTCAAAAAAATGCAAAAAAAAAAAAATAATAATAATCACCATATCTTTTAAATACTTGTATACTGTTATTAATATAATAATTTATTGTAATCTTGTGTGTTTGTGACTGCCTGCAAATTATCTATGCATCCTTATTGTTTATTTTCTCCCCTCTCCACACATACGCGTTCTCTAGCATTCCCGCACACACACATATTCACACAATCTCATACACTCGGACATTGTCTCACTAACCTACCCACCATTCATGCACAACAACAGACATTCTCTCACACTCACTTGTAGAATACACACGATGACAGCTTTTCAATCAACATTTTTGTGAGAAAACGAGCTGCAAGAAAAAAAAGATCGTGCAATGAAGACGGCAGTTACAGCAAGAGATGAAAATAGCCCGAGACGAAACCACCTAACGTCATGTTCAATCGACCAAACCCGCCGTCCACCCCCGCCATTAACCGGCCTAAACAAGCACTCCACCACATGGACAATGACAGAGCAGATCCACTCCTGCTGGCCGGTCAAGTTCCTGTTAAGGGTTCGCAGACTCGCGAGCTCATAAATTCCAACCCCTACCTGCCTCAAATTTGCACGTACGAACATTAGTGGAATGGTACTTACCTCCCCCTCCCCTTCCCCACTTCCTAGACATGCGCAAACGTCACGCAGACCTTAAATGTCAGACGTGTCTTGAAGGATATAATCGCTGCCTTATCACAGTGTGGCCCTCGGCTGTGCCAGGTCTCGTTGGTAGCGTGGAAACGCGAGGAGCACCAGCAGCGACATCACCAGGATTCGGCAGCCATGCCATGTGGGGGATGCTGGGAAGCCTCGAACTGTTGCTTGCGGGAAGCTGAGGAAAGAGGAGCGAACAGCTATTTTTAGTGCATGGCTCCCAGGGTATTAACGGTACCGATGACAAATTTGTCGTGTTCAGCAAAGGGAGGGAGAGGGAGGAAGAGTTTGTTGGGGGTAGAGTCTGGTTTTTTGGTTAAGAGGTGTGCGATCTGAAGCTGAGGATAGCCATGTACACCAAATCCGGATCAGAATGATAATTTTGTTTTAGTATCCTTCAAACCACTGACCGAAAAACTCTGCTTACCCAACGGGAATGGGAACCTGATGTAATATAAACACTGCGGAGGAAGAGGGAGGGGCTCTGTTTCCCCCAACCCATACTTTAAGCTCGGTGAATCATTTACAATTTTCTGACCGTATGTGTAGTATGTATTAGGAAAGACTAATTTGCTATTACCCCAGGACGAAGGTCGATACGTTGAAGCAGACATTATTATTACCATCACGTGATGTCAACCCTTCCAGGCATATTCCATAATATTTATTTTCATTTTCATTTTGCAAGTCTTCAATTCCTTTCCTCCCCCGACCCATATTACCCCAAAGCCAAACACATGTTCTCCTCTTCTACCGTGTAATCAAATTAGACCCACTTGGGTACAAATAAAATATAACCAAATTTCAACTCTTTCTGTCTACGCAGACAGCATGTCCGGGGATGTCTGCCATTCGTATCTCCGCAACAAAGAGGCCATAGAACTGAGGGGATTTGGTGGAGCCAAAACCTTTGCCTCCGCAGAAGTGTGTGATGTCACCGTGACCACAGCCTATCATGCACGGTGGATGGTCCATGTCCAGAGGGCCTTCATCATGGACTGCCGAGTCAAAGTCGCTGTTTACGACACCACCATCGGCGACATCCGACTACAGCCAGTCGTGAGTACCTGGTGCACATTCTGTCTTTCCTCTTCACGGGAAGCTTACTTATCTTTATAGATTTTCTACTCGTTCCTTTACGCGAGTGCGTATGTGCTTGTGTGTGTTTCCCATTTGGTGAAACATCCACACCTTGCCAAAACCCACAGAAAATAGCACCCATGTATTTTTGAAACCTACTCAGGCAGTTAAGGAACTGGGACAGGCTTTGATTGCTACCCCTAATACATGCCTTCACACTATCATACATACTTTGAATGATGGTCTCTAGCTTACCTTGTATACCCACGTGACATCACCTTCCATAACACTGGTCTTCGGAGTTTCCGTACGCCTTCTGGCAGTCAATGACTGTCTCATAAAGTTTCTTTTTATGGACAAACTGCTTCTCCACTGAAGCATATAATGTAAAGTTATTATCTACAGTTAAATAGTTTCTAGGGAATCCAGCTTGTGTTTTCTTCCTCTGTCTTCTGCACACTTAGTTAACCTTTTCTACCTACATCCAGCTCAAAAACACCAGCAGCATGTGAGGAGAAAATTACATTTTTCGTGATTTTATCATGAGATACGATGAAAGCGAAACCCTATTCGCAATCTCAGTTCATTGCTCAAAGTGGTTTGTTAATCGGGTGGAAATGCTGAGCGCAATATCACCACTTCACTTCCATTCCAGTCGGTAAACATCCTGAAAAGTTCAAGGACACTTGTCTATACTTTTTATAATATTGATTGTCTATGCTTTCAGCCTGCAGTCATTGTTTTGCAGCAAACATCAAAAGATGAGAATTGGATTTTTTTTCTCTTTGTGTATTCTTCCGCATGACTAATCTTTAAACCCCGATGATCAAATTAACGAAACACTCGCTTGTAATACAAATGCACCTAAATGAAAGTTTATTTGGTTTATACACATATGTAAACATTTCACATATAGCTTTCATTCGTTATAATAACTGACAGTAAAAGTCATTAACACCTGCGTTTATGGGATGTTTGTAGTTTTCGATAAACACCTATTGCAGAGTACTTTAAAAAACTGGTATTGGATAAATTAATATTTCCAATATGTTGTTAACCGACTGTATAAAACTTCTTTATTTCTCATTCCACACTCCCAATTTTCTTTATTTTCTTCTTCTGCGATCGAGTAAGTTTGTCGTGGTTTCCGTGCGGGCAGAAAGCTCTATCCCTTCTTTTCCAATCTTTCCTTTTGCATTTAAAAGGAGAGAAGGTATACAAAGTATAAAACGAAAGAACTGATCAAATGAGAAAGAAACAAAACTACAGAAAAGGTTGTTTTTGTTGACTACATGGCGTGCTGGCGGTCAGTTAGTTGAGAGCTCTCCAGGAATGGAAATCAACTCCCACGAGTAAATCCGGATTTATTTTGATTGCGCCTCGTGGTTTCAATCATAACTGCCGTGGCGGCAAGGCGGATTATTGTCAATGCCAATCAGCACAAGAGAATGGCACAGAATGTTGATTCCGGTTCACTTCGGTGAAAAGTTTCGATCGGTTTTGTATTTTGTTTTGGTTTGATTGATGTGTAGCACTCTCTTAACAGGCGTGTTGACTAACTTCCAGTCATTCTTTCTTTCTCTCTCGCGCGCGCGTGTGTGTGTCTGCGTGTTCGCACACGTGCGTGTACCCCTCCTTACGACCTCTTCTCTCAAGTTTCCATATAAAGGATAGTCCAGGCTCCTTTATGTGTATCCTTGGACACACGCTTAAAGTCTATATGTTAGGGGAGATAATCTCAATTACTGCCCTTTGTATATTCCTCCTCCTTTCGTTCGTGATGTGTCATCGGGATGTCAGCTGGTGATTAATGCTAGCATTATCTGAAGTGATTTCTCTCGTGCCTTCAACCATTTCTATCTGATCGAGAATAATGTCGCCAAAATTGTAAACTAGCAAAGAGGAGTTTTGTAATTGTGTCCATAATTCTGTTTAACAAGGCGCGTGAGGGAGTGAGAGAGAACAGGTGGCACTGATTGATTCTGACGCTTCACTTCCCTGTTCAATGTCAAATTATATATAAATATAAACCTGTAAAAGAAACCTTCTCCAAGCTTATATATATATAATTGAATGTTATGCATTTTTATGAGATCGGCATACTACGATATGTAAAAGACATTTTTCCATTAAATAAAAAAAAAATATTATTTTTTGTCTCCAGCCTTGAGTTCTCAAGTCGAGAACAACTCTTACTACTGAGGTGCGCGTACAAACACACTTCGTTTCCAATTTATTTATTTCCTTTTATTTATTGTCTTTCAGTTGGAGATCGGGTGTGCCAGTCGTGACCCCGGCATCATTCGCCTGAACACATCGGTGGTCACCGTCCGCCTCCACCATCGCAATGCCTCCGACTACAACTTCAACATCGTCCTGTCTGCTCGCAGCACAAGTGAGCGCCGTCTGACGATCTGGCAAATGAATAACAAACTTTAATTTAAATTTTACTCTGTGGGGTGTCGTTTTACCGGCCATCGCTATTTTAAAACAAATTTGTGGAGCTGACGAAAGACGAAATCCATTATATAGACACAACACTTTCGGTAAAGAAAAAAAAGAGAGAGAGAGAATCAGGAACAATAAGTGTTACGGGGAGATGGGAGGGTTGTGAGGGCTAGCTGGGTGCCTCTGCCTGCTGTTATTTCACGTGACAGGTACGTGTAATGAAAAAGTTAATCAGCTGAAGTGACTCTTACCGTCACTGAAAATAATTACTTTTGTGCTGTCTTATTTCCAACAAAATGGAAGGAGTGTCTGAGAGGAGTTAATGCAATCAGAAGAAGGAAATGCACAGCTGCTCTGACTGACATTCACGTAACACTTTGCCTCTTCCCCCTACTATCCCCCATTCCCCGCTACTGTACTCCTTTTTTTACCATTTGTAGAGAACAAAACTTTTAGCAGTGTGGGTTCAGTTGGTCCTAGTTTGACCCCCGGCTGTTTAATGTCGGTTTGTAGATTATACGGAATACTTTTTAACCAGGAGAATATCTGCTAACAAGAAAGTCTCTGTAACAGTGAAGACTAAGAACTAGATACAACTTTTCTGCAGCACCTCTGTACCCAATGACCTTATTGAGTAAACATCCGGGTTAATCCGGAACGCCAGCTTCTTGAGAAGCTTATGAGCCCGAAGTATAGAGGAGATGACGAGAAAAAGAGGCTCACTAATCTCGAAAAGTAATCAGAATGTGGGCAGGTCTCAAAGCCCCAGACAGATTTCCCCCAAAAGATAGGAGGAAAATAAGAATGGCGCTCAGAAGAATTAGCAGCAGATGATAACGAGCGGATGTGTACCAGAGTTGTTTAAAAGTACACATTAATTTCTAATAAAATATAAAGTTTTAATCAGCTTAAATATTGACACACAGCTTATCTCTCTATCAGCCTAAACTTTCTTAAATTATGCCTGTATTGGAAACTAACTCAGTCAAGAAGACTTCCTAACAAGCTGAACTTGAGGTCAGTCGGGTTCATTCCCTGGACAGTGGTGGGTGACAAGGTTCTCGATGGTGTCCTTTTTCGATCAAGTTCTCAACCATCATTTTACTTGATTTTATTTGACATTAGTACCGGAGGCAAATCGGTAGTTAGAATCAGAATTAAAATAAAAGTGTCATTCATACGTATTCCTGACAATGCATTTAATGCTGAGATGATAAGTTATTCAATAAGACTAAGAGGTTTAATGAGAATTAAGAAAGTAAAAGAAAGACAGAAAGAAAGGGAGAGGTAGGAGACGAAAGGCCATTGGAAATGATAGAGGGTCATCAGACAGATAGTATGTAGCAGTAGAACAAAGCTGTGGTTCTTTCATCTCGCAGGAACAGTGTGTCCGTGGTTCCTGTGTGCCAGCGGAGACTGTGTTCCTCAGTCACTGATGTGTGACGGCACCGACAACTGTTTCGACTACAGCGACGAGGCCACCAACGGCACGGCTCATTGCAGCGGTACTGATTGATGAATGGAGTGAGAGTGAGTGGATGTTGGGGAGGGGGTCAATCTAGACAAAACACCAGTAATCTCTCAATATAAGTAAAACAAAATAAATACATAATGACTAGCCAACAACTTTATTGTTACTAGCACAACTGGAGATAGAGGTAACGTCTGGACGATCGAGAAAGCTTTCTTTCTATCATTTTCTTTTTTTGTTCTTATTTCTTTATTCTGTCTTTCCTTCTTCCTTACTATTATTCTTCCTTTTTCTGTATTTCTTTCTATTTCTGTCCTTTTATTGCTCTTGGTTTTCTTTCTTTGTGCTGTTTTTTTTTCTATTTCTTTTTATTCTCTTTCCTGTTTTTATTTTTTCCTCCTTTTCTTTCATATTTTTGTTTAATTAACCTTTTCATACAGATGAAAAAGTATTTAAACAAACATCCACAAAGAAGTCGATGCAGACTCAAATTTTCCTCCTAATTTTTCCTAGACTTTAAGGATACCAGGAATCCATATCTCGTTACAAAACCTCAAACAAACGAACAAGTTGAATGCTGGAAGCTATTACACGCTTCTATCTCCGCAGACCCACGAACTTGTATTACTGGACTGCTGGCAGACGATTTTTTTCCAGTTAACTTCTAAAACGAGGCAGGTTTGTAAAAAGCTTCCGGTTTAGTCACATTTATTGTTTAGGTTCGCCGAGACTAACAGCCGAGAACTTCCCAAGAGGCTAAGCGATGGTCTCGGCAGACAGACAGCAATCCACATATACACATCCATGGTAGACCGGACCAGACGACACTGGCGCCATGTTGCTTGGCTGAGACTGCTGGCGTGTCTAACGGCCATACATCCACTACGTCAGCCACATGTGGTGTCTCATCACACGACGATGGCCGGCAATGAAACAGCCAACTGCCATGCACGAATTTAATCATGTGGCAAACTCACACGCCGGCATTCCATTCTTTCCAGGAACAACAATCAATTAATCTTCCCTGGCAGTCCTCATTCATCATGTCTGTGTGTGTGTGTGTGGTGTGCGCCTTTAAATGCACGTGTTTGCAGGAATAGTGTGTGCGCTCGTCAAAGAAGCTTCTTACATTTGTTACTATTTTTAATCATTTATTTTAATGTCCACACAATTTTATACTTGTATTTTACATCATATTTTGCAGACTATTGGCCATTCAAAGGAGAAAACTGGGGGGTGCTGGCCTCTGTACTGGGGGCAGGTGGGGTGCTGGGTGTCACGGCCTTCTGTTGCCGCCACCTGCGGAAACGTCGAGATTCGTTTGATGAGTTGTATGACCTTAACGAGGGTCCTTACGTCCACAAATATGGTAAGTGTCCTCAATACACTCTTCTAAACATCATTCTGAGTTCGCTGTAAGTTTAAAACATGAGATGACACTGCACCTTCTAGGTTAAAGGTGAACACAAATTATTGTAGATTGATGTTACTTAACAAAACATCAAGTCGCAACACTTTACAACAAGTAGAAAACGACTGTATTATCTTACTGTTATTATTGTCATCATCATCATCATCTAGCAACGATAACCGCTCGGTAGCTCCTATCCCCCGCATTCCCCATCCCTTTGTCGGTGCAGCGTGTGTTCGCTGTAATATCGCGGAGGGATATGATGAGATCAGCTCCTATTTCGTTTGCAAGCATCAAACGGCCTGTTGGCCACAAGAGATTTATGGGCTAAATCCCAAGTTGAACCTTACACGCCTGTTTTGCTTGATTGTTTACTTGTTTAGCTGAGTTGTTACATTATCAATATCCGGTTTCTGTCAACAGCTTATCGCTACGCCGTCATCCGTCAGCCGCAGCGCTGCAACAAGAACATCCACACCCGACACGACAGGGACAGCGACAGGGGGGCTGTGGGCTAGCTCCTTGTCCTGCCCTCCCAGGAAGAACCACAATCGGGTGTGTGCATTGTTAGTTAAAGAATTCTGGCCTTAAAATACTAAAAAAGGTTGATGCAAGTCTCTCGCCCTAACTTCAACCATTAGCAAAAACTTGACATTTTAACAATGGCCAATTATTCTAAGGTTATTTATCCGTTGTATTCCGTCAAAATAATCTAGAATTAATTTAATATCTCTTCCCAAGGGGATAGTTTACTAGAATTAATTTAATATCTCTTCCCAAGGCAACAGTTTACTTTCTGCCAATCGTAAGAGCGGTTTCGTGTGTTCCGTTTGGTAGGTTTCATTGTATCATCCACATTGTAGGAGCGGCTAAGAATTAAACCTTTTTGCTAAATTAAATTTAGTGTGTAGATACTAGACCAGCCTCAAGGAAGAAAAACAAAAACATGAGCAGATAATCTAACATGGACTAACTCAAACTTCTCTCCAGTGTGCGGTGCCAGGGTTCACTTAATGCCGACAGAAGGCGGGTGGATGTTGTTCTGTGTGAGGGCCTTTCATAACTGTTTATCGCATCTGGCTTGATTTGTGGCGCAGTCTGGCGGCAGATGTAAAAGCCAGGATAATTTTTTTGAGGGTGGGGAGTGGGTTTGTTATCCTCATCCAGTGTTTACTTTAGGTTTCTCATTTGCGGCAGTTCGTGATTCCATTATATATATATAACTTTTATATGTACATTCCAAACTTTTGCCATTCGTGTATCATTTTCCTGAAATTACTTCTGTCTGTAAAT
>SRHC01002752.1:0-67470 GCA_004794325.1 Pomacea maculata
TAACGTAATGCTGTCAATTACACTTATTAATTATATATTTATATAGTGGTGGTGACTACAGTCTTACCTGCAACAAAGGCGGAATAGATCGGCCTTTTCGTTGAAAATGATGGTCGAAATTATTAAGTCATGTTCGCTCGACGATGAAACAAATCGACGTCATTCATTTCAAATGGATTTGATCGATCCCTGAAGTAGTGAAAAATCTGTATCTGTCAATGGTATATACAGGGCAACTCAGTAAACAACACGATCAAGCGCCACTGTTACTACGAAAGCCGCCGTGCGGTCATGCGTAAGCAGCGTGTCGCGGCTAAGCAAGGAGTTAAGCCTGGGGGGGACCAGTCTTAAATTTTAAGACTAAGACCGCTTGCTTAGCGAGTTGAGACCGCCCATGCACCGCGCTTAGCAGGCGTCTTAGGTTAAGACAGCGTGCTTGGCTTAACTGCGGTCTTAACTCGAGTTAAGACCGCCTATGCACCGGAGCCCTGAGTTTTGTTTCTAAGAAAGACTTAACTGACACTTCAAAAAAATAAAATAAAAAGAAAGAACGATTTCTAAGAACAAACGAAGCTGAGTTGTCTAGACTATCTTTTATTAGTCATTCATTCAGGGTAGGGTTTGTTTGTTTTTGTCGTTCTGCTGTATTTATTTTCTTCTAACAATCGTGCAAAACTGTTTTAAAGAGAGAAGGCTTCATTTATTAATAGATTATAAAAAGCAAGATGGTAGGGACAGCCTGATTGTAGGATTCCAAACACCTCAGGGAAAAGTTTAAAATAACCTCAAGAGAGGTCTTTAAAAATCACTGAAGGGTAAAAAATATCAAGAGGAATCATCGTTGTTACGTCAATTGACGATCAATGAATGAGATGGGGGAGAAAAACTGTCTTCGAGACCGCCGATGAAACTTAAATGACTTTCATCTTCTCCTTTGCTCCAGGCACCGCCAAATGGAATTGGAGCTGGAGCAGGAGACACGATGATCTCTTGGTCTGGCATCACGCGAACAAGCTGGACGATGTCGACTTCAAAGACCTGTGGCCGGGTCATGATCTGGGAGCGCACCTAACGCTACCCCAGTCCTCATCTCTTTCAACTCCACCCAGGTGTCATTCAATCCGCAGACTGCGGCTGTTCTTTAGCGAAGGGCGATGAAAGAAAAAGCAAAATTGCTCCCTTACTGCTTAATGGCGGCCATTTCTATTCAACTCGTGCAATAACCTTCTGGAAAAGTCGTGCTGCTTTAACGGGATTAAATGACACAGTTCTTCATGCTACCACTGAGAAGCATTCTCTTGTGCACAGTTGGGTTTAAATCCTGTCTCAGGACAAAAACTCGGCAGTTGGCTTGTTTATTGTTAAATACAACAATCATTCGACTCTTCACCTTTCTTTTTTACGCCCTCTTTCTATATTTATATATATTTACTGTTAAACGCATCATAGATGATTGTAAAACCGATTAAGTCAGCTCTGAGGCAGATGTGGTTTTTTTTACTTCTGCTAATGTCATTTAGTACAAAACAAAATAAAGCAGAAAATCGCCGGCACATTACTATAAAAAAGCAAATCACTCAGTTTCTTGGAATAAAAACTTTTAATATTTCCACTAAAGATAAGTATCATAATTTTGTGAGAAGTACGACAGCTCCAGAATACTCATTTCTACTGTACAATGGCAGGAAACGAAAGACTACATTTTTCTGGTACAACGGAAACTATTTAGTAGATCAGCTTTTTAATGTGAAGAACAGGGTCCGTTCCCTAGTTGATAATTTTCTTTTCTTTATTGTTATTTATCTTATTTTATTCAAACTTGAGTTGTTTTTTTTAAAAAAATTGAGCGTGGTTTCAGTGTTTCTGTTCCAGAAAATTGCCAGTCTGATCGGTCCAGTTTTCCACCAAGTTGTGTAATGTAGGCTTCGAGCTTTTCCAAAGTAACCCATTATACAGACCGCTGGGATTACAAACCACTTAAAAGAAAGTGAACTTCCACCTCCACCACCTCCAAGAGACTTTTCTGTCAGTTTCAAAGATAGCTATCGTTCATCACTATTGCAAGATCTCCTTTGAGAGCAGAAAAAAAGACGAAAAAAGCAGACTGCTCTTTCTCTGCAGCAAAAACCTGTTGTCAATTAGAAAGCCTTTGCCATTTTGTTCTGTTAAGGTTTTTCCTTCATGGTCGTTGGAAAAATGCAGTTTCCTAAATGATTAAAATAAATCATCCCAAGAGAAATTGATTGGCGTGTCCTATGGCGGCCATTGTTTTCTTAGTTTATCAGTCCTTGTGTCATCTTCCGAGACAAAAAAAAAATACAGTGCAAGGAATCCCAGTGTACCGATCAACTAGTACAGGCCAATACAGGTGATTTCTTGTACCCTGTTATTCCGAATCAGGGTAAAAGGAGGGAGCGGATAGTCTAGTGGTGTTTGAACCCAAAGGTTACGCGTACTCGCTGGTTCGATTCCCAAGCAACGCTGTGAACGTTCTCCAGTTGACTCAGCTGTGGTCAAGGTGCAGATTACTACAATGGGATTAGAAAGTTAAGCCAGAGAAAGAGAGGAAATGGGAATCGCCCTAAAAAAATCTGACCATGAAAAAAATGAAAGCCATACATCATAGTTTCTTACAAATGTAAGGTCGCGGGATTTTTTTTCCTTTGACATCATCCCATTTACGTGGGAGATAGCAAACGTGCTATCAATTACTTTTATTTTATAAATCCTGTCAGAATATTTTCACCTTTTGCTGTCTCTAAATTACTATCTTCTAAAGTTGTTACAACGCGGTTCATGTCACCATTAATTAACATCAAGCCATCTAAACCCACAAGGGATTTTACATTTCAACAATGAATTTACCTCAAAACATTCAGAGTACAGACTGTCTTAAATTTGACGATGAATAATCTCTAAAGTCATATATCGTGTTGACAGCTATTTAAACTGAAAAACCTGTCTTTGAGCACCCGAGTCATAAATCTTTCCCTCGGCCATCACGAACCTCGATCCTCTTTAATCTGCTCGCCTTTCTGATTTTTTTAACACAAAAACCAACAAAAAAGGGGCAGGGCCCGCAAATCGAATGGCGCGGTGCTTTTGAACAATCAATATTTAGCCGGCGTGTTGATGCGAGGAGCTCTTATGTCATTGAAAACTAATTTCAGTCCCGTCCTGACAGTTCGTCATGCGCATCGATGTCCACGAGATTATCAGAGCCACTAGTAATCGACCTCGCTCTCATACTTAATCGTCTATGTTGCACAGAGAACTTTCTATCTCGTTTTTCGCCTTTCTTTGGCGGTCTTCCTCTGTCTGGACGTGTCCGTTCACAAAGCTAGAAAGAAAGAGAATAAGAAAAACATATTTTTTTGCCTTTTTTCTAGTTTCTATTACTCTTTCTATATGTGAAGGATATGTGTAAAGCAGGTGAGGAGGGGACGCGAGCGAACAAAGAAAATAAGACAAGTGGAAGGTTTATGAGTCGGAGACAGGCATGAAGTCCTGACTGAGGTTGCCAGAAAGCCAAGAACAAGTAAAGTCTGGATGTAGAGCTGGGAGCCACTTGCCATGACAGGGCGACACGACCGCACTTTGATGTGCACAGCACGCATCTGACATTTGTTCTCTAACGATGATTTGTCGAATTTTACAGAAAACACATTTCTTCGAGCCTGTTTTATTTTTAAGTCTGCACATAAGGAAACAGAATCTCTGTCTAAGCTGTTCGCGAAGTCCTTTTTGTCCAAGCGAAGTCAAAGGTTTTAAATCGGTTTATAAAAATGTTTGTGTGGGAGATATGTAATTTGGTGAGAACGATGCGGGACAAAAGCGATCATCAATTATAAAGAAGTGGCTGGAAACGTAGTTTTTGTAAGTAAGGTAGGTTGGTTGGCTGGCTGGATGCTTGTTTGGTGTCGTTGATATTTTAAAAAAATCGTGACTAGAGAATGGAGGGCAAATTCAAATATTTGCTCATCCAGATGTTGTATGTCAATGTACCAGATGTTACATACCAGAAGACATAGTAAACTTTCTTCGCGAGACACGACCTAGTAGCTATTTTCAGAATATATTTTTATTATAATTGTATATTTGTCATTACACACTAAAAGTCATCTTGAACATCTTCCAAAGAATATCTAAGATCTTTGTAAATTGGCTTAAATTTATCAGAACACATACGATGCATCAGGATCCGAGGGATAGGGGAAAGGGAAGAATCAATAGAGATGAACTTTACATAAACTTTTACTCACTTGATGACCTTTATCAGCTTGATTATCACAACGACCCTACTTCACAAACACAGTTGTCTTTCCTCCCGCCAGTGCCCCGCAGTTTGTTTCTACATAACCTTCATTGAACGGTGGGTCATGAGGGTGCATTTCATGGCCAGACAACAGGGATTCTGTCCACCTTGCCAACAGTTAAGCGATCTCAAGGCAGTAAAGAGACACAACATCAAAAATTAGTTCAGTGCCACAAGGAGACTTGGAGCCGTAATCACTTACGTCCCCTGAAGAATCGAACTATCCGGAGGTTTGTGGGATCAACGGGCCATCATGAAATGGAAAACACACAAACTTGATCCTTCTTGATGATGTCCCGGCTGGTTGAAGGACCATTAAATTGCCAATACATGTGTGTTTTATTTTAAAGAAGGGAGGAGGAGGCCTAGGGCCATCGATCTGTGACTTGAGAGTCCAGACAGTCAACACTCTGCGATCGGTTATGGGTTAGTTCTTTTGGAAGACAGGAAATCGCTATGCACGCAGCATCTGGCGCTTTCAGCTGATGTCTTCCTGTTCCACAAATATTCCCATTTTTACTTTTTTGCCAATATTGGTTGTTATTTTAAGTAATGGAAGGAACAACAGACATGGTAGTGTCATCTATTGATAACCGCGCGCACACACACACACAAACACCATTCTATGACAAAACAACCCACACTGAAAATATTTCTCGGTTCAAAGTTTGAACGTCCTGATGAACCACTGACTTTTCAATCTACAAAACCTGGATCAAGTAGGATGGGGGAAAGGGATTGCACCTTCTTTCTCACCAGCAACTATCACGGGTACACCGATGGTTAGTGTAGCCGAGATCTGACCTCAGGTCACGTGCACCTCACTGTACTAGTGACGCTCATGACCGTTGCCTCACCGAACCCACAGCATCAGAGAGCAAAGTACCTTAAACAGTTTCTGCAACAGTTTCCAAGAGCCTTCCAAGTTTAACGGACACGCAAATGCATTTACGTGTTCATCATTTTTATGCCACATTAACAGCTTTCCACTTGGTCGGGCTGGACGACATAATTTTTCGTGCACACTCCATTGCAAAAATCGCTTTCCCAAGCGAGAGTGGATTTTTTTTATCGTCCGGGGAATGGAATAGCTAGAGCACTGATGTTCAATTGAACGTCCCTCCAGTCGACACAACTCGTGGAAATTGGTACCTGACACTGCAGAGGGATGGGTAAGGAAAGATAGCGGAGGAGAGAAGATGGGCACCGACCTAAAAAAAATTAGGGTTGGACTCGTGGGAAGATGTTGGTGGTGGTGGGGTCTCGAACACCTCAATCCCCTATGACTCAAAGATAAGGAGTGGAATTGGCGATTTACACAGGTTTACAAAGAAGGTGCGCAGTGGTCCGTGGTAAATCGTGTTTACTTAAAGTAACAACAGAAAAAAATGCCTCACTCGCTCACTGACTCAACATCAACAATGACTCATCGACTCGCTCGATGACTGACTTTAGTTCACTCACATACACACTCTTATAATACTGTTCTTACTTGATTTTCTCCCATGCTTCCTCTCCAAAGTTCCGGAGAACCAGCAACTCCAAGGCGTAATTCACAAAACCATACTGGAAAAAAAACAAAGAGGAATGATTGTTTCACTGTAGCAATTGAATATAAAAATAATCTAAGCTATACAAAATCATTAATACACTAGCTTCTAGTATCTCTGAAATATATTTCAACATCAGTCTTTTAGAGCTCTATCTCTTATCTCTGTGTGCGCATGTGTACGTGTGTGTGCGTATGTGTGCTCAGTTTTTCATAACGAGCGGACTGGCAACAATTTACTGTGAAGAAAATATTTTTAAAAATAAGAACAGATCTTTTCATTTAATTACCACCTAATTTGATCCTTGGAAAGGGATTCTCGGTAGAAACCTGAAAGGAATTTTAATGGTAGGTTGAAAAAAAGCAGAAGAAGGATAAGAGATAAAATGCAGAGAAAAAGAAGGTGGAACGCAAGAAGAAAACTGTCCGAGATGCCATCGCTAACGAAATCCGAAGAACATCTGACCAATTATACAGATGATTGTGAGAAGAAACAAAACACTCCTTTAATACATGTTTGCAATTTCTGTGAAAATTTATTAAACGATGACAGCTTGTCAAAACCATAGTCAGGCGCTCCTCTGAGAAACAACTGCACCTTCATCTCCACAAGGTGTATGTTTATTCTGGGGCTAGGGAAACCACTCGTCCTCAGTGGGTTCTTAGGATCCCTGGATCCCGGATTAGTTCGCGATCTGCTTATTTTAAAACTCCACCCGACGCATCCTTAACAAGTGCATTCTGGGCTCGTTCTAAGAGCGCCTCGCAAAGTTCTAAGAAAAAATATTTTGACGAAGATCACCGAAAGGATTCTACGACCTTTAAAAACTAGGTATGTGTGGAGCGGGATGGGAAAAAAATCCGAAGTTTTTAATTCCTGATTTACAAGGAATCTGCACTTTAGAGAAGTTTTGAACTGCCAGGCACGGACAGACGAAGGGAAAGTAGGATAAAAATGAAGGTGAGCACGCGCTGGAACTCGCTCGTGCGTTTTCAGGGACGAGAAAAACTTGTGTATTGCGACTAAAATAACTGACAGAAAGAAAAAGCAGACAAACACACACAGAGCGAAACACACAATGACAATTGTATAAGTACGACGATAATATATCATGATTCAGATTAGTGGGTAGAAATTTTGAGTGTGGCAGACAGAAAGAGACGGAAAAAAAAGAGGATCCACGAAGAGAGATTGAACAAACAAGCAGCTATTGAGATGCAGACAACAACACTCACAACGCAAACAACGAGAGAAAACAGAAGATGAGTTTGGTGGCTATCCTCTTGGTAGTCCGGTGGCGCGTCTGTCTGTGTTGCAGACGGTGCCAGCCAAGCTGCCAGCCAGGGTCTCGGCGGTCCCAGACCATAGGGGGAGCAATGTCTGCACTGTCCTCCTACAACAACCGCAGACGGCATGTCGATGAGGTCGGCTGGTCGCTATGCTTGTGTTGATGAGGATGTAGGGGGATCAAAGGGTGGCTTGTTTCGCCTCCAGCACAAAGGTAGTGCTTGTACTGGAATAACCTGGGCTCTCTAAACACGAGAGTGCTGCTACAGCTATCAGCTCTTTTATTTCTCCCTCTCTCCCTCCCCACCTCTGTACTCCTCTCCTCCCTCTCTCTCTCTTAAAACCGCCATGTACTGAGTAACTATGATTCTTAAACTCGAGAAACTTTTTAACTTCTTTGATGTATCTTATTTTTTGACTGACTCTTTCTGGGTCACTGATTCTTTTTTAAAGCAGAACCACACGCACACCTGGGTATGCTAGGAGTGCAGTGCATTGAAACTATTTTCCACCACCATGAACTCGCTGGACCAGCTTTGCTATCTCAACAATAAGTTAAAGAAAATTACCCGGGGTTAGAAGATTAAATGCCGAATATTTTGGCCTTTACCATCATGATAGGGGATGATGAATGATGAATGAAATGATAGATGATGAACGGTGTTATGGCGGTGGAGGTGTTTGCATGCTAGTCACTTACTGTAATTAACTTGCGCTTTTCTTATGGCTTCAACTCAATTTATTTTCTGGTTTACCCACTACCGTTAGCAGCTTCATATTTAGAAAGCTCTTCAGTCGCCCCAGTAATGATGCACAGCCTCCAGCCTCTGGTTAACAGCTGCTGTACATTGCTTCTAGAACTCAACTGGGGGAAAATGGGAGGGATTAAAAGTAGGCTTGTTTGAAATTTAGAACTTTGCAGTAAACAAGACTGCTCACAGATTTAAAAACACTTTTATCGCCGTATTGTTCGAGTACAACGAGGGAATCCCATCCCTTCCTCTGGCAACCTCGTCTTCTTGACTGGGAGGAGACTTTGAATGGTTGCAAGAGTCCGCTGCATTATCATGCGGATCTCCAATACAAGACATGCCAAATTCCAACATAAAAGCTAAACTTGCTAATATATTACAATATTTAAACAAAAATTACACACACATACGCAGATCAAAGCGTTTTCCCCAAAGGCGCCAGGTAAGACATCGAACAGTCTGCTGAGTATAGCGCTGACACCTGATTAAAGTAGGCACAAGATTGCGAACACAGTAGGATAGTTACCTAATTATTTCTTATTCACAGGTGCAAAATCGCCGAAACCAGGTAACCACGATGGGGGTTTTATGAGTGGCTGGTCCGCACAGAAATCGAGGCTGGCAGGAGTCTACAGTCGCCGCCAGGTAATTAATTAGACTTCGGCACGTGGCGTGAAAATCACCTGCACCACGGGAGTCCTGTCTGAGTGTGATGGTGTTGGGTCTACACTCCCAGCAGGTGCAGCATGAAATTATATCTACCTGTGGAAAAAATGTTCTAACTTCGCGCCAAACCACACAAGCTCGAGGGCTGCTGGTGCAAAAAAAAAAAAAAAAAAATGTCAAGGTGTACTTTTGTTGACTGTTTATTCTTCCCGGTGCACCTGCTTAACGAGCACGATCATGCACGACCTGATGAACGTCTGTTCTGTGTTTTCAATTAAACTACATGCTTGTTCCATGTTCTGAACAAATTTACACGTGTTCTGAACTAAATGTTTATTTTTTTCAATGATGGGAACCAGGAATATCACACACACAAAATTAATGTTTCAGACCAAAAACATAAATATGTGCCCGATGTTCTAAAGGATACGAAATGTTTCTAATATGTAACATTCTAATGTGAATAATATATGAATATTACTCCCACTACAGTGTTTATTGTCTCCTCTTCTTTCTCAAGATGATATTTCGCTTTCTCCCACAAACAGCTTACAAATGAGTTTGTGGGCAGACTCGGTTTATTTGAGGAACTCACACTTCAGTTGGCAGTTTTTTCAGACCACTCCTTTTCTCTTGTTAGCCCTGTCTCGGGACAGGTTAGGTCAGAATAAATACCCCGGCGTGCTGTTGACACAAGTGTAGCAAATCACAAAATCGTTGTCTGGAGAAATTAATTCTGGCAAGCTTTCCCTCTGAATATTTCTGACACTTGTTCCTCCTTCCCACCCACCCCACAACATAAAACCTGTCGATCTGTCCACAGAGAGAAAAGTCGAAAATGCCAAGCTGTTGCACTGCTGCCAGAATAATCTAAAATATGTGGGGGGAGCAAAGTATCACCAATAATTGATGGTTTGGAAACAGTCAAATCTGTCGATGGATCAGGTATTTGCTGCCAATGACTCCCTTCGAGATAGGGCAGTTCAATTGTGCCAAATAAAATCGGAATCGATCTTAATTTGCAGGTCTTAACCATGGAGTCACAGGAAATAAATTTGCATCTTCGACATCACAAGGGAAGAGGCGGAAGAAAGGTAAAAAGAGAAAAAAAAAACATTTTCTCTTCTCACGACAAAAGCCTATAAATATTAGAAACTATATCATTGTTCTTGAATTCATAGTCTATTTCCTCGTCTTTCAACTTATCACGGTTTCATCTGTTTGCTTACAGATATGATTCAAATAATTGTCTCACCAAAAACGTTTCTTTTGTTGGCTTTTATTACTGAGATGTACTTAAAAAATTTCTGGAAACAATGTAATCATTCAGAATATTATCAAGCAAAACAACGAACATAAGAAGCATGAAAGGTGGAAGAACAAGATGAGGGAAACGAAAAAGAAAAATTAGGAGAATATCTACTTTTCTTTTTCACTTTTTTTTTCAATTTTCAACAAACACATTACCAGCCAACGGCCTCACGCTTTCTCGGTTATCGCTCGGGTCATCGACGACTTGCGATTGGCTGACTGCCCTGTACTGCACCCCTTCTTCGACCTCTCGGTTTCTCTAAAGCAAACTAATTTAGCGACGACCAGGGCTCATCCATGATTACACCATGGGAAATCGAAATCCGGATAATGGGATGCACGAGGAAAGCATATCATTTGAGATTAAGCTAGGAATGCAATTACCACCCTGCCAGGAAAACACGGAAAAGGAAAGAGGAGACTACATGGAGATTAAAAAAAAAAAGTGGGAGAAACAGGATAGAATAAGAGAACAAAACTGTGTACCGAGTGTATCTTGCCTGAAAATTCTCTACAAACAAACAGAAAAACGTTGCAATCAATCCGTCAATAGACAGGAGTTTGAAATTATTTCCTTCTGTATGGTAAACAAATGGAATAATAAAGGAAAACATCCCCAATAATAAAAAGTATGTTGTAGTGTGTGTGTTTTTGGCTCTGTATGCATGTGTTTGTTTGTCTGTGCCTATATATATATTTACGCGAGTGCGTACGTGTGACAAAAAGACATGGAACAAAAGAAAGAAGACTGGGTAGAGATCAAATTGGTTTAAGGTACAAAAGAAAGTGCTGAACTCAATCTACATTGATAAAAAGAACTTTTCAATTTATATTTCTTCACAGCGGGGGTGTATCTCTTCATTTTGTTTCAAATTTTATGTATCGGTTCACTTTTAGGAAAGGATGGCCAACCAAGTGTGACTCGTGGCCAGTCCAGGCACACGGCAGTGAAAGAGATATTCATAGTCCTATCTAAACTCTTTTGACGGTATTAAATGTACCGAGTTCTCCTGCCTTCCAAGCTCAACCAAGTGTTTTTTGGGTTTGAAAGGTTTTTTACAATAATATCTAAAGGCTGAGACTTGTCTGCATAGAACTGTTAAATAAACAAAACAAAACAAAACAAAACCATATAAAAACTGAAGCGAGTCGGCAATCCACGACCAATATTATGATGATATGGAAAAAACTTTTTTTCTATGATAACTTTTTAATGTTCAAACAGGCACGAAAAGGCTGTTAAATGAAAAAAGTTAATTACTTGAATTTATAGGAGAAAAAAACTTTATGACTAAAGATGAAGGATAAGCCAACATAAACATATTTCATGACCGAAAAGATTTTGTGTGTGAGTGTCAATGGAGAAAAATTAATTGAATGTTTCATCCTGGAAAGTAGCATATTCTGTTCGGTCTTTGCGAGATGGCCGAGCATGGCACATGGGGAAACTACGCCTACCTGGAGAATGGATAAAGCACTTCCCTTTGATCGCCTGTTGATTAGTCTGTAGCGCCGTTGTTTTTATTTGTATTTCCAATTCTGCGTGAATGGGTTAATGATGTTCTACCTCGGTGTTTCTTGCCATATGTTTAGCGGTAAAAAATGTTTATCAATCTTACTCGGGTGTTTTGCAATCTCCACAATTTGAGTTCCTGCAACAAAGGCGTGTGAAAAGCCCGCGCGGGATGCTGGGAGCTGCTGGCAGCAGGGGGAGTAGCACAGGTAAAGTAGAGTGGTGCGTGTGATATCTCCCATGAGAGGTAGATACAAAAGTTCACTCCCTGATTAACTTATAGCAGTGAATACGCATGATGACCATATGTTAAAGATATAATGAAAACAAAATGAGACACAATCTACAAAAATATTAGAAATATTAAAATATTAAAAAGGAGTGTTGTGGCTTAAAAAGCTACAAACCAACCAAAACTTAAACGAAAGTCTAACAGGACAAAAAAAACTTAAATCTGATGGCAAAGCTCTATCCTCTTTAAAAATTAAAACAAAGTTTGTAGATGGGATGGACCTAAACAGGTATGTGGGGGACAAGGATGAGCTGTGGTTGGCATCAATTAATTTCCTCGTTTGACATTTACTTGTCAGTAACTTTGTAAGACTTGAAGATTTGGTAAGAAGATGGAGGAATGGGAGAAGCTTGCTGGATCGATTTTTAATCTAGTCTTCTTGCACTTTATGACAACATCAGTTTTTTTTCCTTCTGGTTTATATTATGCATGAATATTACAAAAAAATGGAAATGTAAACTTGTCATATATTTATGTTCTTTGTATATGAAACTTGAAGAAGGTACAAACTGAAAAAGCACGGTCGGTAGTCTATTGTTGGCGTGGAGGGCATCAGGCTTTTATATTAGCGTGCGAACGAGATCTTCCCTGTGCACTCAGCAGCAACAATCTATCACCGAGTGCAAAAGCAGCGAGGAGAAATTTAATGAAGATGCATGGCTTTGTTTTGGACCTGTTCTCTTGCAGTTTGTGAACTTGCGTGCGTGTGAGCAGCGGTTGGAAGGAAAGCTGCAGCGGTTGGAAGATCAACATCAGTAAGAGCCAACATTAACACGCAACACTGCAGCTTGCCAGCTAAACCCAGTAAAAAACAAAATAAAGAGTCAACAAAATACCTGCAACATAAGAAGCCAACAAAAACTAGAATCCTCATTACTTCTCAACGATGTGAACGATGTAGGACTCGATAAAGTGAAAAGACAACAATGGTAAATTTTTTTTAAAGCATGATGTATTGTAAACTATAATATCAAACTATTAAAATAAAGTGATGGAAGGTCCACAACCTAAAAGATTAAAAGAACTCACATTGACAACAAGACCTGTGTCAATTGTTACTGTTCGAACCTTTACAGTTTTGTTTCTTTAAACTTCCAGAAATTCAAAGTCCTGCGACCACAGCTGATGCCAGTTGTTCCTTCCAGCATTACAACAAACCTTGTAGAGCCACCACGGGTGTATCAGAGCAAGTCTCTCAACAAACTTACATCCGAGCTGACGATGGCACGATGAGGCCAGGAGGGCGAAGTGAGCTGCCGGAATGTGTGATTTCGCGCCTCACATACTTCCCTTGTGGGCCAAAAACCCGCAGTGCAGCAAGGAGAACAGGGGTGATCATTCATTATTTACAAACTTAGTAACAGGTTATCTTATCCCGACGCTAGCAAAAATATAACAGATCACGCGAGCACTTTTTAGGGGGGTTTCCTTTAATGTACCCTGAAAAAAATCTCATCACAGCGTTCCATTCCCTACTCGCCCTCCGAGCTGTGCTTGACGTCCCGATCAGAATCTCACTCAGTATTTTTTTCTTTGGATTATTTTTTAGTTTTCCAGTTGGAAGTGTAGGAAATGTGTGTGTGTGAGAGAGAGAGAAACTCGCAATGTGGCACAGAGAATGGTGGAAGAAAACAGCCCAAAACATCATGTCTCCTCATTCAACTCGCTGGATGTTTGTCACCCACTCAAAAGCTTTTTTCCACTTTAAAAAGCCACTTGATGTGATAGGCAGTCTTTTACAGTGTTAATCCATGGATATGACCACCAGCTGAGTTTTAACAATGCAGATGACAGAATGACTGAGTATTCCCACTTCTCCTTCTTGACTGTAGATTATTTTCTCAGGTGGTGTACTAACTGTTCTCCATTTCTCCTACTCATAACCTACGCCCCTCTTTAAAACCATTAGTCAATCAATCGATGGATCGATGGATAGGGACATATCATGTTTAAGATTTGTCTACCCCGATATGTGTCGTGTGTTAATTGTGTACCGGGTTGGGGGTGGCTGCTGGGTTGGTGGGGAAACGGGGTCATATAGATATAGACAAAACTACTTTCGTTCCTTCTAGCCACAATACACCACCACCCTCTAGAATAAGTACACCCGCTTCCCAAGGTAACGATCCCCTGATACTCCTGACAACATCTGCATTACCTCTTAAATCACATGCACTGAAAACCCCTTACACATTTCCAATCCTAAAAGTAAGATAATTACCATATTTTTGTGGGACGTGGTAATGTGCTGAACATGTCGACTCTGTCTGAAGGTCTATCACCTCTTACTGCCGAGTAATAATCGCTCGTGTTACCTAGTCCTCCATGATGGTGAGGCTACAAACCACAAGCTGACACCTCAGGTGGAAGATGGATTGTAATTTTCAAAGCTCACCTGTCCCTTTTATCTGGTCTAGTCACTTGCTAAACTGCATCGACATGAATAGTCTTTCTAATGAAAACATTTCTTTACTACCAGCACTACCTAACCTTTCAGGTTTTTATTCCTTTCCCTTTCTATTTCATCATTTCTCTGATACTCTGGCAAACGTCATGCATAATTAATTAACTCCAACTAAAAACTTATATCTTCCGTTATTGGTTTTGCAGATTCAGCTGGAAGACTAAAGAAATCATTTCTGTTACATGACACTACATAATTTTTTTAAAGTTTAAGCATAAATGGACAGCGGAAGCAACAAAACTGTTTTAGAATTTTTATTTTAATCAAGCGAAGGACAAGGTACAAACGAAACGATTCCGGTGTTTTATGGCGATGCTAATATTAATAAAATGTTTTAATTAGCTTAATTAGAAAGCGAAATAATCGATGTTTGCAATCTTTTGCTAATTTAACTGGGGCGGAGGTAAGGACGATGAACTGTTTGCAATCGTCCGTAACTTCGTGATTACAAGAGATGGCTTACTTTTCGGGTAATGATAACACATACACTTACACATCTGTCATGTCAGATATGCTAGTGCTGTCAGTCTGGTTTGCTGAAGATCGAGGGCTTTCTGTGAGAGACAAAGGTACGAAGGCTCAATCAACTTATCTTAATATTGTTTTGCGCAGGTGAGCTTTCTTCATGACTGTCTGTACCCACGCGCTCCTGTGTGTTTCTGAGTTTGCGTGTGCGTGCGTGTGCCTACGTTATGCGTGTGAGCATGCGATTGTTTGTTTCACTAAAAATAGGAAGTAACGACT
Source organism: Pomacea maculata (assembly GCA_004794325.1). Lineage (NCBI taxonomy): Eukaryota > Metazoa > Mollusca > Gastropoda > Architaenioglossa > Ampullariidae > Pomacea > Pomacea maculata. Next base: position 14,895 of record SRHC01002752.1, read on the forward strand.
GTAGGAAAACAAGTCATCACAAGATTCTCAAAGAGATTTCTCTAAGGATGAGCTGAACTTAGCAAACCCTTGCATCGTCAGTATAAAAAAAGAAAATCATGCGAACAACACCGTTCTCCTCCTTTGTTTGCCTCACCACAGACATATATCAGGGACATATTTTTCAAACACTTGTCTGTGGCCCCAGTTTCCAAACCACGGTCTGCGCCAACATGGCGCCGCGCACGCTTCTCAGGGGCTGAGTAGGAGTTGTGGATGGGAAGAAACCTGCTCTTTGTTATGGCGCATGTAAACTTGGGAAATGGTGTTCCATGCTGATCTTACTTTGCAGCGGAAGAAAAGCTATAATTTATCTCCCTTTTTCTTAAATGGCAGAGAGTAAAGCCAAAGTTTAAACAAAAATACGATTAAGCAAAAAAAAAAATTGTCTAGGGGACGAGGATCCTTACTCCTCCCCATCTCTACATACACTTGTACATATATTTCTCCTCACATCCTTTTATTTACAAGACAGAAAAAAATGACTCGTCCGGTAGTTAAGCAGTAGTTCAGCCTCGAATAGTAAACTGTAGCCGTTACCATACCCCGCTACCCATTGCTGACGTAGTAGTCGAACACGTACCTGACCCTACCGAGGGTTTAAACGAAGCGCAGGAGAGAACCAAAAAAAAAAATTGTTCCAGAGATAAGTGTTGTCAAAACATTGACACCTTGCAGCTGAAAAGTCACGAGGCTGCCATAAACTCACGCATTTTTGCATTTGTTCTTGTGTCATTCATGTAAGATCACTGTTTCCTCTCCACCCACCCCACGCACGCGCAGCGGGTACTGATGTCTGTTTTAAATTTCTCGCAACCTATGTCTTGTCCAAGTTTTAACTTTTCCTGAAAACAGCTCACGATTCTAAGAGCTGTCAAGATCACGGTTTTCGTGCCGACATTAGGGAGGGACCGGTGAGGGTCGGGGTCCCCGTCACTGGCCGCACGGCAGCTCGTTATCGGTCCCTTCCTGCTGGGAGTGACGTGCTTGACTACAAGGTCTGTGACGTGCGTGAATGGCACGGCTGGCCTGCACGTGCTCGAGTAAATCACATGACCATAGCATGCTTGAGCTGCACAGCTGGCGGTGACGTCATTAAATTACACAGCTGGCCAGACGTGGCGGAAGTAACAACGGTAACCGGAAGGAGGAGAGCAACGAAACAAAAAGTGAACCGTTAGATTCTGTCAGGTAGAAACAACGATCAGTGTGTTCGTGTGCATTTGCGCGTGTCGCTGCGAATGAAAGAATCACCTCATTAATGTCATCACACTTCAAAAACATTTCCTTTCTGTCATTTCTCTTGATACCTGTTAGGGCATGTCTCCCTGTGTATGGGATGGGAATTCTCAATGAATGTTTCATTCGGCAAGATAGAAGTCTACGTTTAATGTTGAGGTATATACGTCTCCGAGAGGTAGACATTCGCATTAAAAATGGGACTGTCGAAGAGTATTATTTGGTCTTATTAATAGCAGAAGTGGATAATTTGATAATTTGAAATATATACTCGGTTGAGTGTACATACGTTTGTGATGGATTAGCTCGCACCGGTGAAGCAAATCGCTCACACCTAGTCAAGTACACCTCATCTGAATAATGTAATTAGTATAATTAGAGTAATTGACGACTCTTAAATAAGACTGCGAAGGTAGCCAGAATCTCTGGACCAAGTCTTTTCTACGTTGACATGCTTTATGTCATCAATCATGCTTTGTCGGTCTCAGCTGTACGGTGTTCAATCTGTTCCCTCCTGTATTACAGCTCACTACAGTTATTTAAGTCGTTTCGCTCGATTGTTGCGTATCGAATAGCCGCTAACTCACAGAAGTACAATAGAAATAAATTAGAAATCATGTGTGATCCATTGGAGTCGAATGACAAGCTAATTGTGGAAGGAAAAACAATCAAACAAATCCTTCACGCGCCTTTCATCAACCATGTATTGGAGCATGTTTGTTTACGTGGAGTTTGTTGTTATGATTACGCCAATAGGCACATGAGATAAAAGAAACATGAGAGTCAGGAAAATTTCAGAACCTATCGATACAGCTTTGAGTACTTTATATAAAAGTAATACAACAGACTAAAACTCGAATTTATATGAATCAGGTTTGTAGAGAGCTATAACAGCAAAGTGATAGAGGTTGGGAAAAAAAAAAGCTACAGGACATGATTGTAGTCCTTTTGTGGGACCTTGCGGCAGCCTGTGTTCTGTTTAGCGGGTAAAATGCAAATGTGTAATCTTATCGCGCCCATACATCTGAAAAAAAATGTTGATTAGCGACAGCTAGCAAACAAGTCAAGTCAGTTTTCCCCTCGAACAGTTTCCGCACCGTCCAAACACCGAGCAATGTCAACAGAAAACCTGAGGATTTGGTTTCAGGCTTAACGTCTTTCTTTGATTACGGACTGAGGCAGTCAATGGAGGTTGTTTAGTTTCCCAACTGCTAACACCATTGAGTTACGATAGTGGATTCAATGTGAGGACTTCTAACGCAGCAATAAAGAAGGTTGTGTGCGTGCGTGCGTGTTCGTGAAGGAAGCTGTCGGGACAAACGAGTGGGCGAAGATCTGTAGTCCGTGGGAAGGTAGTAGGTAAAGATATATAATTCATGTTTGATTTTTCCCCTCGCCAAAGCCCTAACATCGCCAGAATATTCCTCCATCCATACTGCCCCTCACCTACGTCGCCATGAATTGATTAAAAAAAAAGTTTGTCACGCATGCGCAATGGTAAATCCGAGCTTTGATATACAACCACATGCATTTTGCATTCTCTCTCTCACGATCACTCAGGTACATTTCCTCGCCGTTTTACAAAAAGAAAAGAAAACATAATTATCCATATATTTGCATATATCCACATATATACACACATGAGCATACACACAGGTAGAGAGGGGGGTGGGGCAGGTGACTGCGCGTCGCACGCACCACGCAAGCCTCTTTCGCTCCGCGCGCACGCACACCCAGCCTCGACTCACCATGCTGTGCCGCCGCCTCTCGTCAGTAAATTGCCTCAGCCTCCTCGGCTTCTCTCGTCTGGCTTCCTCTTCTGGTCTGCAGAATCTCCCACCACCACCTCGGCTCGCAAGGAGACGAGAGAGACGCTGGCGGTGCAGGCCGCAGACAGAGCACGCCACCCGGCTCCACCCCGCCTCTTTGCCAGCCGCCTACCTGTCCACCCAGCGACAAGACCGATCGCAAAAAAAAAAATCGCGATTGATCAACACAAGAAAAGTCACCACGTCGACACCTGCTGGGTTGGCGAAAATAAGATTTTGAGAACGGAACTTCCTTTCTTCTCTTCTGGTTGTTGGTTTTCTGACTCCCACCCTTGTTTTTGTCGTGTTATTCCACCCAGCGCCTGACTTCTCACCAGTTCGCGTGTGCGAATCGATGGCTGGTTTGTCAGGTAGAGGAATGTGCGAAGGTAGGTGAGCTTACGTAGCGGGACTCCACCTCAGGCTGCTGTCACGTTGTGTTTCTATTGTAGTCCCTCCAACCTTCTTTTCTAACGAGCTCGCGCTGCAGTCGATGTCGTCTGCTCCACAGCCCCTTTCAAAGGTGTTCAGTCCTGGCGAGATCGAAGGTAAGAGACCGAACAAGGGTGCAGGCCAGAGCTCAAAACAGTTCCGCTTGAACGAAAAGACTGCTCATGCAGCTGTTTAATCTTGTGCCGAGCGATTTCAATTCATGGAAGGCACCCTTGAAAAGGGAGCTCCGGGAGTCTAACTGTCTAGCAATGAGAATGGAAAACGGGAACAAAAAGACGCGTGCGACGAATAAATAAAATATCTATATAAATTTCCAAGGGGTGGGGAATGGAGTTTCCGTCCTTTGCACCCGTAAAAGCCTGGGCCACTAGACAATAAGAGGGATGTATGTGAGGATATATCACGTATCACTGATCAGGTAAAGCCGTACACACACACAAGCGTTCACTAGCTTAAGTCGGCGAAGTGAACACATGAACAACAGCGAGCACATATCAACTAAATAAAGACGCACCGCCTGGGGTCAGAGGTCAGATAAACGACCAGAAGGCTGAGACACGATTGGCTTTTGACAACGGTATAGTAAAGGTTCACACTTGAATGAAACTGTGGTCGCCAGGCAGCGAGGTGATCCTCCGCGAAAAACGTGCGAACGGCTGGTGTGAGAGTTGAGGGGCCTCGTCGCGCGGAGCTACAAAACTCGAGCGCAAACAGTCGCTGAATCGTGAGAAGAAGTAGGTGATGGTGGGCGAGAGGAGGAAGAAGAGGACAATAATAATAAAAAAAAAGCAGTGAGAGAGAAAGGGTGGGGATGGAGAAGGTAGAATAAAGATCCATACGGACAATAGTGGAATAGGCCAGGGGGGAAGATTGAGAGAGAGAATGGCTGGGTGGAGGCAGGATGAAGGAGGGAGGCTTGCAGCGTGGGCGGTCCGGTGGCGCAACGATTTACGCCTTTCACCAAGACAGAGTTTGCTGTCCTGTGTTCAGATCTCGTCTGGGGCACGCTGGGTTTTGTTGTTGTTGTTGTTGTTGTTGTTGTTGTTATTATTTTTTTTCTTAGTTGCTGACTCGGCATAAAACACTAATTGAGCCCCATCCCCCACTCCCATGCACGGCAAGTTGATGTTTAATGCACACCGCCATGCTGACTACCCAAGCTTGTTTCCAATTTTCATCGCGGGTGGGACTATGTGTGTTGCTCGCTGAGCGGCAACTCGTCTCGCGTACCATTTGATTACATCGCCTCGTGGGGGTAGCGTTTACAGGGAGGTAACAAGTCAAGTGAGAGTGAGTTCTCAAACTGTTAACAACCTGTGTTACCTGCTCCGTCTTCTCCCCTCCCTGCATGTGTGTGTGTAGGGGGAGACACGTGCCTTGTGTGTGGTGGGGGGGGGGGAGAGACACGTGCTTGCTCTGTGTGTGTGTGTGCCATAATTTTTAAAGCAAATTTAAGGAAGTATATTTTCTGAATTACTGTGAACTCTGTCCCCTGATTTTACAGCTTGGAACTAAAGTCAAACTAGACCCACGCACGCGCACACACACACACACAGTCCGGGTACTGAGATCAACCCGACATACACACAGGACGACACACAAAGAGATGCTTGTGGCTTGATGTCAATCTCGCAAAGTATCTCACATGGGCCTCACCTATATATACATAGCGGACCACCTCGTCGATGATTGCCTACGGATCATTACCTGTCACGACTAAAAGAAAAGCAAGCAGCTTTGTAAGATTGGTAGGAAGGCGGGCAGGGGGGGGGGACTAGATAGTGGGGAAGGGTGGGAGAGAAAACAAGGGTCGGTCGATTCTTTTTTTCTCAGATCTTATCTAATTTTGCTATTTAATCTGTCAGCTCTCTCTCCTTCTCCCTCTCTCCTTCTCTCCCCCTCTGTGTGTGTGTTCCGATCAATCAGCTCCACGTGGAAAGCATTCTATTCGTACTCAGAGTGCTTTTAACAGCAGAACCCAGTAAACTACAGACTACAACTACACACCACACACTTGCAAGGACCACAAACCCAACTGAAACTCCATACAAGGCAGATTTACAAACAAACCTTACATTTCCCCGTCCTCGTGTATTTACTTTCGATGGAAACTTTTAAGCTGCGGAATAAAAGAGGATTTCGACCTCCACACAAAAGAATAAAACCACCGGTGGAAGGCTTTACAATCAATAAAGATGACTTTTGGGGCTAAATACACTGGTCTCTGACAAAAAACAGACATAAACAAAGTAGCTTTATGGGGGACAGAAATGAGTGGCAGCCCTAACAGGTCTGGAAATTTCAAAGACAGAATAAGTAGTTGTTTGCACTTTGAAACAATCTGTGTCGCAAGAATTCAAATGCACGAGTTGTCCTTTCTTGATAACATCAGATGGCGATCGTGCGCGTGCGTGCGTGAATTAATGAATGTTCGATTAACGGTGGTGGAGACACTGAGCGACCAAAGCCCGGTATTTAATGTGTTCAACAGATACTCAGCATCCGCCATCTCCCTTCGTCTAACCCAGTGAAGGAGACCTCTGATAGCAGTTCCAACTGAAAGTGTTTGAAGATCGAGTCCTTGGAGTGTTGTGATGACATACTAGAACATAACACAAGTATATTGATGTGTTTTAAAAACTTGACTACGAAAACTCGAGCATGAGAAATCTTTCACTGGGGTAAGTGATGATGTTCTGTGTACTTGTCAGCGATACAACAATGTCCAACATAGATGATGAAAAATGTTGTTGCCATATTTGAAATTCTGAAGCTGCCACGGATCAAGAAATTAACTGTCATATTATTTTCACATTATTTCTGGGTGCTACTCGTGCACGACTTTTATTCTATTTGTAGTTAGTGTTTTCATTGTTTCATTTATTTGATTTGTAGTAATTTAGTAATTAGGTAAAAACAACTTTACTATGAATGTACTAAAAGAAGAGTGAAATGATGTTAGAAGCAACTCTTCATTCCTTTAGTATTCATTAAAAAGGAAGCAACGATAATGCTTATACATAACACGCACACACACATATGTTTAATTTTTTTAGACACAACCAGCATTGTCCCACATTTTCTAAGATATGACAATAGGATCTCTGACTATCTTGCATAGAACGATTTTCATGGCTACACCTTGCTAGTTGATTATTGTTTGTTTGTGTTTTCATGTTTGCTTCCTTTTTTCGTTTTTACATGCCGGATGTCTTGATATTTCGAGAGAATTTCGTCGAGAAAATAATTCTACTTTCATTTAAAATGTGCAAAAATGTTGGTTCTTCACATGAGCAGCTACACGTTTACCAGAATGTCTGTCTATCTGTCTCCACGTCTTTCCTTTCCAGTTTCCATCCTTTAAAATTTTGGTTGGCAGCTTTTTCCACTTAGAAAAATCCATATCTTGATTATTTCACCTTCACAAAAATTACCACAACGTGTTCAGAGATCTCCATCAAGGCTTATCAAGCAATTTGCATGCAATGGCCATGCAATCCTAGGACCATAAAAGCAGACAAGTTTCTTTTCACTCTTGCTGATGTGTTAATACAACTGCCATGTCGATCTTCATTTATTTTAGAGAAACTGGATGACTCTTCATTCTATCTCCAAGCTTACCCTGATGGCGAGTGTTTGATGATGCGGGAGACCTTCGGAAGGATGTTGTGATGCTCACTCGTGACCACCATCCCCCTTTTCCCTCTGTCGGCATGGACGCCTCTTCCATTCCCTGGACATCCGCCTGTTAGTCTGACGGCAATCACCAAAATGCACCCCGTGATGCTGCCAGAAACAATCCTCTCTTTCAATGTTTCTAAGTTTTAACGATCTTCCGAAGATCGTTTCTTTACCAAAGACAACCAAAGAGCTACCTTTCTCTGAAGAAACACATCGGATCTTCGAATCTCTAAACGGTAACTAACAGGTGTCGATAGTCGCGGAGCTGTGATTGCACTTTCCCCTCCCTTTTCTCGTCTGCTCACAAAAGCTCTTTGGAGGCAGAAAATGTAATTTTGCTGAGTGTCTGCCATTAGTAAAAATTAGGTTGAATGTCAAAAATGCCAGAAGCATCCTTAAACCTCCTTAAAGAACATCCTTCCCAACACGATCGAATTTTGGCTGTATACTTCTTGGTGTGCTAGCACGGGCTAGCTTTTTGCGTATTTCCTTCATTTATGTCAATATTTAATGAGAACGAATAATCCGAGCTAAATGTTTCGGTACAGGAGTACAGTAACTCGAGAGAGACACGTGTCCTTTAAGTAAACACGGAGAGTGGTTTTAAATACCTTCACATGACTGTAACCTGGTCAAGCCCATGACATACTGCTGACTACCTAGCCTTCACATAACTAACAAGCTTTAGTTATATAAATATGAATAAGTATAAAAAGAAAAAGAAATCGAAAAAGAACTGGAAAATGGTGGAACCATAGCACTATCGCGGAATCCTGAATGGAAGGGTGGAGTGGCAGAAGGGGAAAGCCAGAGAGCGGAAGGACCGGCACACTTGCTGCATTGATTGGCCAAGGCGTTGTTGCCGCGCGGCAAATGCTGGATAATCAGGCCGCGAATCGAAGGCAAATAAAGGAAGGTATGGACTGGCGAATCGCTGTAATTCCTTTGCTAATGTTTTCCTTGATTTGTCAGTTATCGCACCTGATGCTTCCTTCCTTTTCTCTCTTTAGCGGTGTGAGCGACACGAAAAGGTGTGCTTGAGTGCGTCTGGCTATTTTTATTTATTTTTTTTTTTTGGTGTATGAGTGTGTGCGTGTGTGTGTGTGTGAGAGAGAGAAAGTATTGCCGTTATGCTGAGTCTGTATGTGTAGATTTTTCTGTAGGTTATGTTGCGACTGTATGTGTGTGTGCTCACCATGATTCGTGTTTGATTTCTCTCTCTCAGCCCACCTTCGCCCAAAGTGTCTTACCTTTGAGACAGTACACAATGTTAACAACAAGGATCCAAATCTCTAATTTACCTATCACCTGTGAGCTTGTGGTTCAGAACCCGTGTGTTCCAGCTTTGTGTACACATGTCCCACAATGACGAACACTTCTCCATCTGTCAAAGTAACAAATGACGAAAATGGTAATAAAATTTTCCTCTTCTCTATTCTTGATGCACAAAGTGGAACTAAAACACATTTATAAAAATAATCAAGTCAAGAAAAAAACATTTTATCCTCCATATTCCATTAATTCTGCTCACTTCCTTGGCATGCTGGGATTCCGTAGGAAATGAGTATCTCACAGACTTGGATATATGACGGAAAGACTTTGGAGAAGAAAGGGGAGAAATTATCCTGCATTGATCTACACTGATCTCCCCTTCCCGAATCCTCACTCACAAAAGAGGTGGTTTGAGGGTGGGGGGATAACTAGGGGAGAGAATAAACAGACATTGAAACACTGGCAAAGGGGCACAACTCTACATTTTCCAACCAGAAGCAGCTCAAGGTGTCACACCTACCTGGTAATTTGCTTCAATCGCTGGACGTGTGAGGAAGAAATAAATGCAGAGTTCCATGTAGTTTATAAATTAGGTTTAACAGGACCTACCGCAAACCGTATAAAACTGAGTATATGTCTGACAGATGTCCTGGTAACCTTTTACAATTGTTTTATTGGTGTAACGGCGGCGTCTAGAGGAGTGTAGCCATGCAGGGGTCTGCACCAGATGTCTACAAGGAGACTGGAACAAAATGTTATACGGGGATTTGAGTAAATATCTATGGCAAAGCTGGTCCAAAGATATTTACAGACAATTGAGCGATGACCTATGCGGGGATTGAACAAAAGATTTGTACGGACACTGGAGAAAGCATCTAAGTGGAGGCTAGACCAGAGATTACTGAGAAGACCGGGTCAAAATATGCGATGACTGGACCAAATATTTGTAGGGAGACTGGAGGACACATTCATTGAAAGACTGGAGGAAATATTTATACAAGGAGTGCGGGAAAGGTTACTATGGAGGCTGGAGCAAACATTTATGTGGAGACTAGAGGAGCAAAGATTGGAGTGAAGACTGGACCAAAATTATGGGATGATTACTGGAAACATCTGTGTGTGTGTGTGTGTGTAAAATTATATCAGTTATCAATACTAGTTTCCTGACAACATAATCTTCAGGACCACCTGTAGAAAAGAAAGCTCGACAGCACTGAAAGTGTCGGTCTCCGTAAACGTTCTCTCACCTATAATGAAACAGGGCTCTATGGCTCTTGTCATTCTTATTATTTCATATTACAGTTACTGTCTTTATTATTAGGTAAACGACTTCCGTTTTTCTCCTTATGGATGAGAAGCTTCAACTTCGTTCATACATCTACAGCAGCACACTTATACTAGCACTTTTTTTTACGATTATCTTGTTGCAGTTTTAGGAATGCCGAGGAATTTGCTATTTCGAGCACTGTCTTGATGTAAATGTGAAGACTTCCAAGTATTTGTTAAGCAGGCATCAGCCTATCAAAATATTGTTCACCTTTCGATAAACTTTGGAGAAAAACTATCAACAAAAGAAAAAAAAAAGAAAGAAAAAAAGAAAGAAAAAAAGAAAGGAAAGAAAAGCATAAGAAACAAATCCATGGACTGTGTGTGAATCGCAGATACGTAGTAAGCACGAGATTATGTCCAGCAAACTAAAAGCAAGAAAAAATAAAATAAAAAACCCAAAGATAATTAGCAACGTGTAAGTCTAAAATTACTTCCGAGACAAACGCATTAGTGAAATTCGCAAAAGCTTGGAACTGAGAGAAGCCCAGAAGCTGCGGGCAAAGACCTTTAGCCAAACTCATGTAAAGGAGACTGCCCCCAGGGGCCTGCCCCAACTGAGCCTCGCCATGAAAGGGTCATTGATTTGGAAAACCGGAGATTTTGTTGTTCAATTTCTATTTCAAGCCCACACGTGGGGAAGAAATGTCCTGAGGTCTGGAATGATCTCAGGCTGTTGAGGTCTTAAAATGAGTTATCTGAGACTCGATCGACCAATTAAACAAGAATCATGGGGAATTGCAACTAAAAGACGTATTGAATCGGAGTTCCATGCCGATTTCTTTTGCATTAAGTAGGTATTATTATAATTGTCTTCATCCTCGTCGTCGTCGTTGTCGTTGCCGTCGTCGCCACCGACGCTACTACTATAGAAAAATTGTCTTGTTCTCTTTCAGGATCGAAGAACTTTTAGACATCACTGGAAGAGAGGCTGGAAGTCCCGAAGACAAGCCGGCCGCTTGAAGCAGGGATTCGATCGGCTCAACGCCGGTGGAAGATCAAACACCGGCCATGCGTCCACGAGTCTGAATACCCCGACTGAGATTAGTGGGGGAGAGTGGGCAGACATGATGTAATTAACGGCAAACGCGTCTCCCCGTGTACCCTCACCCACTTTCCTCGGGGCTGGGGCTGTGGCCGACCGGTGAGTCGTTTGTTCCGACAAGGTGAGGGTAGGGAAATCAAAAGCCCTTTCCTCCTATCCATCATCCCCGGCTCCTTACCCCCATTTTTGATGGCCTCTGTGTATGATTGCCCTAGTGGGAGCCCGGGATCGCCGAGATTGATGGTCTCCTGTTGTAGTAGTCGGGAAGTGGGTCAAGGTGCAAGTCGTGTTGGTTGGTGGAGCGTACCTTGATGTCAGGTAGGTCCGGTGTAACGCTTCGGAGGAGGAGATGAAAGTGCAGGCAGAACTAACGGGTGGGAGTTGAGGATAAGGGGTAGGAGAGGTAAGACGTGAGAGATTAAAAAAAAGACGGAGGTAGACAAGCAGCATGAAAATAAAACAGTCGATTTAAATGATTTGGGGAATGTAGGATTGATTGAATTTTTGACTAATTGATTAATTGATTGATTAGTGGCTTAAATCAAAGAGGCAGAACTAACAGAATTAAAATCTTGCGACAAGGAAATACAAGTGAATGATGGGTAAAGTGCTGATAGCAGGCATGATCCCAGGACGTGTGTAAGGATGTCCGCAAGAGTGGTCAAGTGGTTCTGCAAAGCTTCACTGCATTCCCGTGGGTTTTCATGCATGTTGGAGGATTTCATGGTTTGTCGCTCTACGATCGCAGAAAATAATACTTTTTATCTACCTCCCTCACTGGGCAGCTAGTATGTGGTTAAAAAATCTTCTTTTGTATTCACTACAGTGAATAATTAAGCGAACAGAAAAAAATATATATTGAACCGTCCAGCTGTTGACCTGCCCGCAGTGGATTCCAGTAAACAAAGGTTCTCGTATGTCCGCATGCCATGTCCTCATTTGTCCCACCTGCGCGTGCGCACGCACACGAGTGTCCGAGATTTTCTCGTTTACCAGAGAAACTGTCGCAGGTCACAGGAACCACGCTGGCGCCATCTGGGCTCATTCTATGTGCACGTGCATCTCTGATTCCGCATCCTCTGGGGGGAGGGGGAGGTGAGGGTCTGTGGGTGGTGCCCGGATGATCGATCACTCCGGAATGGCCTCCTCCCACTCCGTCCGTTGTTCGCAGACGTGAGTGGAATGGAAAGAAGGGCCTTGCTGTGTTTCCTGACCGCGGTCACGCCATTAAAACACGGCCTTAGTTTACTAAACAGACAAACCTCTTCCTGTGGAAAGGTCGCAGTCGGCTGCAGAAGTTCACGGTCAGTCCCCAGTCGGCAATCCACTATCATGTCAAAGAAAAAAAATAGCAATACGTTTCTTCTATGTCGGTCATGTAGATATTCAAAACTCATATGTGTGTGTGTGTGTTGTGGATGCTACCGACTGTTATTTCTTATTATTGTCAACTAATTAGGATTAAGAAGCAAACGAACTGAGAATTCAAATTCGAAGTGACATAAATCTGTTGTGCAGACCCAAACAGGAGAAAATATTTTCTGAACGGGATTGGGTGTGTTGGGCCTGGCATCAAAGAAAACATCACACATAATATCTTTGAAGAAAAACTATGCACAAAGACACTAGAGCAACACTCTTATCGAGCTGTGTGCCTTTCGAACGCCTGTGATCTGCTTTTTTGACAAACAGGAATAGCAGGCTGCTTGTGACGTCACACATATGCGCGCGCATGCAGGGGGTACTCTCTCCTTCCCTCTCCCTCTCTCTCCCTCTCTCGGCTTTTGATGTCGAGGACTTCACCGCGGGCCAACTCGAAGTGTCAACAAATAAGCCGACTTGGCCGCTTTGACGTCAAAATGTCAATGCCCTTCATGCCACTCGGCAACTGCCAAGTGACGTCATGCATAATAAAGCGACAGTCTGTCAGTTTTTGTATAACATTTATATAAAAACTTTATCAGACTTGTTCAAACAGTTCTCTGGCTAAAGTGACTTTTTTGCTGGTCACAGCTCAGCATTTTCACTGTTCCAAACATCGGTTTATCGAGTACAACTAATATCACAGTCCCAGTGTGATGTCGTGAGCAATGTTTAGTCACTAAACAGAAAACTAGTCTGTCAAACGTGCTAAGCGACACTCAACTTGTCCAAGCGACAATAACCGTTGGTCAGGCTGCTGGCGGTTGAGGACGCCTTCCACTCCAGAAAGACATCAACAATGCCGAGTGCGCCTGGATTTTGTTTTCCCTGCGCAGTAAGAGCTGTCGACAGACCATAAAGCTACCCATCGTAAATGTCAAACAATTGTGAAATGACCAGTTACCTTGCTTGCTAATCTAAAAATGGAGCCTTGTAGATAAAATACCTTTTGGCGATAATCATTCTTTATGAATATTTAGCTCATTGATGGCCTTTCTACAGAGAATAGAGTATTTTAAGCGTACCCGACATGCACTTCCATGTCTGAAAACAGACTGATGCAGTTCTCGAGATTTTATATAATGAAAATAAGTCACCGTGCCTTTGCTTCCGAGAACTCCATTACTAGGATAGAGAACTCGAGATAAAGTAAGAAAGAAAAAACTTAGTTATTGTGAAGCTAAGGGGATCAATGGCGCCAGGGTCTTAGGAACTCTTAGAAAGCTTATGCTTCCTGAAACACATCATATACTCTTTTCCATCAATGGTATTGCTTCTCTTTGAATTTAATTCTTTGATTCGCCCATTTCGCTCGTCGATGTATGTTAAAGTTCTTTTTTAATCGGCCAGATATGGATGAACTTTATTATATAGACCAAGACTTCCAAAGTTTTAACATAGCAGTTCCATGCGAAAATGTTTCATTACTGATTAAAAAAGTTTTCCATGTTTCTACAGTCAACAGTTACTCAACTTTTGCGCATCCAGACCTTTTACCAGTCTGCGTTTTTTTTTCATGTGGACCGAAGCACCCTTAGCTTTCTCTCCCTCTCTTCTTTTCTTTCCCTGTCTTTATCTTTGCAGCATCTCCTCCCTATTTCTCCTTCCTTTTTAAACGGCAGTAAAAATACCCTCAAAAATATAATTTTAATATTGTTCTCCCCCCACCAGTCATGAAAACAACACCTGCAATAACGTTTCCAGCCTCAGACCAGCGATTTGTTTGTCAGTGCCACCCTGGAAGCGGTCATTTTCTCTTTTAGAATCGGTGTAAACTGACCTGACTGTATCAATGACAATATAAATCAATTGTTTATATAAGTGGCGTTTGTGCAATCAACCGTTATCCACCAGCAACTGCTGAACTGATTTTACCGCTTGTGGACTTCAGGTTAATGAACAGGTCGAGCATCACTGGAAACCAAAGAGCACTGAATCACTGCCGCTGAGTTATTTTAGTTCAGCTCCAATGCTTGTGTTACTCGGGAAAAAATATCCCCCTTGCCAATAAACCACTGGGTGCTTACTATATTCCTCCCTTTGGGCTTCTGTCGCCTGCAATGTTATCGTTTTCTCCCCCATAAAAATATGCTTTTTGTCTTTTTTCACGACACAAAAACATGGATGTAATATGTAATTCAATGTGTCGGTGCTATTTCAGTATCTGGCTAATGTTTCTTTACCTTATAATCAGTCTGGGAACGACTTTCGTCCACAGATGCATGTTGGCGACAGGGAGATAAATGTTTTAAGCAGCAGAAGGTAACGATTTCCTAGGACCCAGGAGTAACGACGACGTTTTGTCATTGCGCATCGATAGACTGCGCTGATTTACACTTCCTGTGCACCTAAAGACTGCACTTTGTGTGTGGACAGCGAGGGCAATCACACATGGGGGCCCAAGGTGCAGCGATACATATCGCAATCTACCCCGTTACGAGCGGACGATACGTATCGCAGGTTACCGAGCCACTGGGGGCAGCGATACCTATCGCAGCTTTCCACGCTGCCGGCGATGCGATACATATCGCTTGATGATGCGCTGCCAGCATCAACACGTGCACGCACGAGCGGAGTATGTGCCCGGATGTACGCCATCGCACTCTCACCTCGCCTGACGCCAGACAACTTGCACGTGCAGAATTTGATAGGAGGCGCCGAGGCTAAAACGGGGATGTTTAAACAAACAACGAAAGAAATAAAGAGAGTAAAGGCATAAAACGAAATTCTTGTGCTAGGGGAGGCTTTGTTCTGGATCTGATCGCAGGTCTTGGGTTTAAAACGGGTTTCTGTGAAGGACAAACAGTAGATAAAGCTTGTCAGGCTATTAACACACATTTTATGTGCAGTCGCTTAGATTCGTGCACCTTCATCCATGAAATTAAATATATTTCTTAATGCAGTTCGGGAAAATCTGGAGCGACGCCCAGAGACTGTGTTTCATTCACAACATAAATATAGTTGAGGTGTGTGAAAGCGGCTGTTGTTGAAAACACAAGTGTCCGTGGCATTGGGATGAAGATATCAAAAATTATTTTACATTCCGGCTTTGTATAGAATGTGCATACCCAAGCATGCCTAAACACCATCAAACTGTGAAAAGTAAAACCAGGATATAGTCTGATTAAAGTCATAGATATGGATAAAGATGAATGAAATAGTAAATGGAATACATAAGAAATTAAAATAAAAGATTGTGTGCTGCGTGTCATTCACACAACGACACGCAAGCGAGTCTAAAAAAAAAAATCGAATCAAGATAAATGAAATGTTTGTTTGTCCGCATGTGTACCTGCGTGCAAGCGTGTTTCTTATCCGAAGGCTTTGCATCTCTGTAATGATCTCACCTCTCTCCATCCTTCACGCACTCACACCCACATCAACGATAACACCGCAAAAAACAAAACAAAAATATTTACTAAATGTTTCTAAATGGATATTACAGGACAAAATATTAACTGATAGAAAACGAACATTTCAATGACCAGTTGATTATGATATATGCAACTCCAACAGTAGGATTGGACCGGGGAGCACCCGTAGCATACCCGACAAATTTCGATCGTGAACACCGACATTACTGTACAAAGTTTAAATTTATTTTGGGTCAGTCTGACCATTAGACTAAACCAAGCTATCGATTGCTTGCCCTTTGCTGAGTTCTCGATCAGAGTTATCTCGCCTGTAAGCGCATTAATAAGATTAGACTGTCACAGTAATGCGACAATGAGACTTGATGACATTGATTTTATACTTCGCTTACACTGACAGCAGTGGAGCACTGGACCCAACCAAAGAACACCCATCACGGTGATCTGAACAGAAAGTAGCTACCCTGGCCGCCATTGGGTCGCAGTTGTATCTGGACGTATATTTCCTGTCATAGCCAGTGGTATTCGTGACAATTAAGACTGGCTTTGTTTGTTTTTTTCTTTATTTTGGGGGCTTGGGTTTGTTTTTAACGGGTAGCTTTTGCCTTGCTCAATTACCAACTAGGCGGGCCACCCGGCGTTGGTCGGATGATGTCCCATCCCCAGACAAACTGTCCCCGCAGTGCATTTGCGCAAAGCAGATCAAATGAAAGAAGAGAGGAGAGACCATGAAGGTGGTTTGTTTGTAGGGGTTAGGTGGGGCCAGGCGACATGTGATTCCCTCTTTCCCCCTCTCCATGCCACACACACACCCTTTCCATCCATTTCTCTTTCTCCTTCTTTTATATTTTTGCAGTATGACATTGTTCAACAGTGTTTTGGGCAGCAGTGTATATTGCAGCTATCTGCAGTAAATTTCTGGTCATTTAAAGCTCCAGACATAATCTTAAATCTGGAAAAATAAACATCAAAAATAAATGTGTTCCCGAGAAACAAACGCCAGCCAAACACAGTCTGGAACATTCCCATAGAAAAAAAGACTTCCTATCAAAGGTAACGAGGTGCAGTTGCACATTTTTCACACCAAATATCAAACATACAATACACACATAATTTGAACGTTTGTGTTAGGTACATCGGATAAGGTTAAAATGGCACGTGCTAGTGGTCTCACTAGAGCCAGAAGAAACCAGATTATAAAAAGAGGAACAGAAAGAGTAAATGATTACAACAAAGGAGAAATAAAGAAAAAAGGAACAAAAGAAACGAAGAAAAGTAGGAGGAAAGAACGAACCAATAAGAAATGAAGTAAATAAAACATAAAATTAATTTCGTAGTTGACTTTATTTTTGTTGGGGTTTTTTTTCCTGTATGGATTACATGATTTGGTTGGACATGAGTAGATTTCAATGATAGTTAATACTTCCAAGCATCTAAGGATGAGCTGAAAGAGCTGCCCATACAACTAATACATCACCAAAAACACAAGAAAGTCTGGCTGCAGATGGAGAAGGTAAAAACTTGCAAACTTTGCAATGGCTTAGGTTACCTTCTAGCTGATTTCAAAACGTGGGAGATAGAAAGAAAAGCTTGCAAAAGAGACAAGAAAGTTTTGTGTGTATGTGTGAGTGTGTTTTCTAATAGTGTATGTGTGCGCACGCATCAGAGAAAAGGACTTAACAGACACAGAAGAACAGGTGGATGGACAAAGAGATAAACGGATAAAAGGTCAGAAAGCGCACAATTTTGGCAGATCAACTAAAATATAAAATTTACCCATTTCAAGTCCAGTGATGGATATGACTGCTACCTTTATGCAACACACATTATCAACCTTCTCGTTCAGCTGAAGATAATGTTTACTGCCCAGAGAGGCCATGTGATGCCCCATCAACCTGCCCACTCCGTATTGCCATTCTGTGGACACCATCTGGTCATCTCAGCGGCCACTCGTTCGTTAAGGCTAACGACACCAAAGACAGACCAGGCACCGGAAGTGCTCTGTCAGCCTCCCCAGGACTTGCACACCTCGCGCTGGACGCCTGGCGACATGATGACACACGACCTCGTGTTTGTGGCCGCCAGCAGCCAGCGATGTGAAGCTGAGGAACCTTGGCTTCCTGCTGGCGCTCTTCTCTACCTTTCATCAAACGTTTCCGTTGCCAGTCATCTGACCGCCGGCCTCCAGCATCGATCCAGTCACACGCGGAATTCCAAGGACAGCATCCCGCTGGTGCCAGAGAGAGGCCAGGGGTCGCTGCCGTCGTCAGCGCAATATCCGTCCTGGTTACGAGCTTTCTGTGCGAGTGTCTGTCTGTGTGTGTGTGAAGGGAGAGTGTGTGGATGGGTGGGCATGTGTCCGTGTACGCATCTGTGCTCATCTATAGTTTTCATCTATATATTGAGATATAAATAAACTAAACACTTGTATTTTATATACAAAAGTCGCTCTACCTACGTGTGCGTGTGTGAGTCCATCATTGGAAGAGCATGTCTTTGAAAGTGTGTACATGTAATTTCCTGTATTTGCTGGAGCACACGTGTGTTTATGTGTGTTTGTATACTTGTGTGTGCATGCGCGTGCGCGAGCGCGTGTATGTGTACAAGTATGTTTGTGTTACTTTTCGCAGTCGAAGCGAGGTGCCCGTACTTGTTTATCAAACTTCGTTTCAAGCTAGCAGCAACACATATTTACCCCAGTAGCATATTTTTTGACATTCTAGCCGGAAGACCGGTACATGTATACTCTTCACGTGAGGCAGAAATACAGCCCAACCTAAAAAATAAAAGAGATAAAACGGGAAAGCCACTTTGTTATGATTTTTAAATCTCTGTAATAATATTTGTTTCCATTCGTTCATCCTTATATGTTTATATTCTTTATTTCCTGTCCTTGTTCATTCGATAGTTTGTTTGATATTTTTCTATTACCATTCGAATTAGATATGACCCTGTGTAACATCATTGCCAGTCACTTAGCCTAATAGGCCATGTGATCTCCATAACTATCGTGTACTTGCTTTCTCTGTTCTCTGCCATTGTCTGGGATGTGATGAATGGTTAACCTGTCCATTCTGTGCTTTTAGATAATAATAAAGTGAGTTGATATCATAAACAACAGATGAGCTTGATCATCAAACAGTGAAACCTGTCTCTGCTGATGAGCATAACTGTATGTCATTTCTCTCTCTTTGTGTGTGTGTGTGTCTAAAAAGAACAGAAGCAATTAAAAATAAGAAACAAAATTAAAGACTTGTAGTAAGTATTTTGCTTTTAAGGACTAATACAAACACAAGCAAATCACAGATCAGATAAAAAGAGAAAACAATTAAAAAGTGTTTTAAGTTCTTGTAAAAAATGGAGAATCTTACTTGTGGACACTAACAATGGTGACTATAGATGTTTATTTTTTACTTTCACATTACAAAAATTTGTGTCTAGACGAAAACTACTTTACTGGCTTCTTAAAAGGATATTCCGCCTTGTTCCTTTTCAGAAGAACAAAAAACAAACAAACAGACTTTCACTTTTGAGGCTCCATTAGAGGGGTCTTTTCATCTTGCGATCCTCTATAACGATAACTGATTTTTTTTTCTTAAACAGTCGTTTGGGAGTAAATTGTGGTATTAATTATGCTTTTTACATGGCAACGAGAAAATAAAAGCTTTAATTTTTATGTAAGCCATTTCTAATGGTACAATAACATCGAACAGATTTTTCTTTCCAAGTGTATGTCTCGCTCTCTCTCGTTTGCAACATGCTTTACCCGGTACGAAAACTTTGTCGAAGACCGGTCTTCGAAGACCTGAACGGACGGTCACGCCGTCTGACTCAAGTTTCCGAACGTTGCAAGAGACGAATAAAATAAAAATAACAATACAAATCAAAAACACTGGTGCATGTTGCAATTTCTGACACCTTTTTTCCTTCAAGACAAATAGATGAGGCCTCTAGAGATACCTCCCAACTCCAGGAAACCTTGTAAATAAATACGTTTTTTTTTCTTAACCACCACTTTTGTACATATCCACCTTCCTTTATGCTTATTACAAATTATTCTACAATACTTAAATACCCCATTTACGTACTTAATTTTCTTCCCTTTAAAGGGAGAGGGCTAAATGAGGAAAAAAAAAGTTTCTTGCTTATTTTACCTCTCGTAAATAAAGAATTGCCATTGTCATTGTCATTTACGACGATCGTGAATGTACAAGAGAGATTAGTTTGCAATCAAAGGGAAACAACCGTACTCATTTTCTTTCAGTCTATGTTATCTCCCATTAAAATGAGTCGTACGTGACTAGTGTCTTCTGTGAAGAGTGAATATATTTTTTATAACTGAGACTTGTACGAACCTTAAAAAACTTTTCATAATGTTTCTGGATTCAATTAAGTAATATTTGACAAGTTTTCCCACAACTTCACGAGTCGAGGAAGCAAAGTACATTTACTCGCTATACCTCTTGTCGAGTTGGAACAGAAGATAAGCCCGGCCATTGTTTCCTTTTCTTACTTTTAGTATTTTCTTAAATAAAGCCTTATCTAGAAAAAAAAATTGCGAGCCACTTGCATTTTGCTCGCACACACGAAGTGGGTTATCTGCGAATACCGGTGTTGGCAAAAGGTCGAGATAAGTTTGTGGCACACACACACATATACATACCCGGTCACTGCCTGAGCTCTGGTTGAAGGTCGGGGGTCCGGTCTGAGTACACAGCGAGCCGAGCGACATTCGTGTCTGCATCCTTCACATATTTTGAACGACATTTACCTGCCTTGGTGAGGTCGTCTACAGGTGTGCTACCCCGGTATTGCCAACGATGGGGCAGAGGGATGAGCCACTGAAAGCCAGCTTCATGCAGACTGTGTGTCGCCACCGGTTGTGCCTGCCCCTGGTGTTCTTGGGCATGGCCGCCGGCATCGTCACCACCGTGCCCGTGGTGTTGTTGTCGAAGTCAGTGAGAGATATCTTCCCACCGCAGCTGAAGTGGTGGCAGACGACAGTGCTCTATCAAATCTACCCGCGGTCCTTCAAAGATTCTAACGGTGATGGGATAGGTGACCTTCAGGGTAAGTACTGGGACTGAAAACAGAAATTGTGTGTGAATGAGAGGAAGAAACAGTGTGTGTGTTGAATTCATATATTGTGTTTATATCTAAAGATAAAGAAAAAAAGTGTTCTTAAAATAATGAGCTTTTCTCTAAGGTCTCTTGTGTAACTGTTTAAACTGCAAAATCCAACTCTACAACTGTATACAGTTGATTATACAACAGATAGTGTATACATGTAAATGAATCAAATTTTACTAGCTATAATTGACAGGAATTGGACTGTTTTTCTTTTATAAAAGACAAATATTCAAACATATATTTTGAATTATTTTATTAGTTCTTCTTATTATTATAGAACTTCTCACACGCCTGATTGATATTTTATTAACGCATTCATGTTGATATATTGCTGGTAATCGTACTGTTTTATTGTTAATATCGTTGAGTTGGTTTTGCCAATAACTTTGTTATATGTTCGTATAACCAAATCACCTTTTTAAAAAAAACTACTTCATTTTGTGTGTGTGTAAAGCTTTCTCTTGATAAATAGTTTATTAACTGTAAACACGTTGTAACAGCTTTTTAGAAAGAGAGCGAATATTAACCGTCACTGTCCTAACTAAGGTAAACAGTTGTTGTCAGTTTGATCGATGACCAGAAGTGCACGGCAATCATTTTACATGCCTGTACACATGTATTGTCTACTCAGGTATCACATCCAAGCTCGACTATTTGGCTTCCATTAACGTCAAAGCCATCTGGATCAGTCCCTTCTACCCATCCCCGTTGAAAGACTTTGGCTACGACATCAGCAACTACACCAATGTTGACCCGGTCTTCGGCAACCTGACAGACTTCAACGAGCTTGTGAAGAAGGCTCACTCGTTAGGTACATTTCTGAATCGCATGTCAGATGTTGGCCAAAGTTTTCTGGGACAAGTATTGTGCACCTGTATGCTTATCTTTACCTTGTTTTAATTGTGTGATTTTATTGTGTGGTAAAGTGTCCGTCCTATTAATAGTTCGCTTCTCTTGGGAAAATTTGTTGTTTTTGTTGGGGTTTTTTGTTTTGTTTTTGTTTTTGTTGTTGTTGTTGTTGCTGCTGCTGCTGCTGCTGCTGCTGCTGCTGCTGCTGCTGCTGCTGCTGCTGCTGCTGCTGCTGCTAAAGCAGGCTGTTAGAAAAACTGTTTTAGTAGTATACAATTCAATGAAGTAGGAGAACTAAATGCTCACTTACAAGTATTGAGTCACGTGGATTGCACCAGGATTTTTTTTTCTTTCAGGAATCCGCGTAGTCATAGATTTTGTGCCTGGACACACAAGTTCTGAACATCCCTGGTTCCAAAACAGTGCAAAGAGAATAGAGCCCTACACAGATTACTATATCTGGGCCAATGGCACACAGCTACAGAACGGCACACGGATGCCTCCCAGCAACTGGGTTAGAAGTTTGTGGATGCATTGACTGTCCCTTCTACACTCCACTCTCTACACTGTCCCCTTATACTTCCTCTACCTTTCCTTCTAATAATCAGTATGATATTATTCTGGAGTCAATAAATAGAAAAGGTCAATTATATTCTTCAGGTAAGCGTGTTCGAAGGGTCTGCCTGGACGTGGAACAATGAAAGACAACAGTATTACTATCACGCATTCCTGCCCGAGCAGCCGACACTCAACTACAGAAGCCCGAAAGTCGTGCAAGAAATGAAGGTAATCTGCTACAACTATTTAATTTCCCAACTCTCCTGTCGCCTTGACAACGCAAGTGTATCTCTCTACTCATTCTTAAAGTCGGCGTTTTTGACTCCTTATTGATACATGCTGATGAGTGGTGACCTGTGTACACCTGTGTCTCGTCATTATGTTGGGATTGTTTAATAAAGTTTAATAAAGTTTAAAAGCAAGGTTGTATACCACGCATGTGTGTTTACGTGTTTCTGATTGTTACATGCATGCGCATGTGCGTGTACCCGTGAGAGTTTGCTCTCATATGTGTGGGGGGTTTTGTGCATTTTCTCTTTGGTTTTTGCGAATCCCTACTTGTGTGAGTTTGTTTGTGCAGGACACCATCCGGTTTTGGCTTGACCAGGGTGTCGACGGCATCCGAGCGGACGCAGTGGCTCACATCATGGTGTACAGTGATTATTATCGTGACCAGCTGCTCAGCAATACCCCGGGCGCCCAGCCGGTTTGTTGTCAGACTTGTTGCTCGAAAGTTGACCGCCCTACGAGCTTATCAAACTAATCCTGTCTTGTCAGACATAATGGTTATCATTTCTATTCCTCCTGCCATGTAGACTCTCAAATATCCTCTTGATGTCGTTATTATTTTAACGCTTCTAAACCTGGTGATGCTAATGATAATGCTGAGTTCCTTCTCATACTTATGCTTGTCTATTTGCTAAGCAAATTAGTAACTGTCTATACGTGAAATGTTTGCTCCACCGAATGGCCAGGCAATCACTTTTACATTGAGTCTGCCAAGAAAATGTTCATTGAAATGAAAAGTTAAGTGCAAATAGTTAAATGCAATTATTTATTGATATATATATATATAGTTCAACCGTAATATTGTTTTCCAGTAGGGTATTTAGATGATAAGATTTGTTTTAAGATTTTCCAGCATCCTCTTAAAGTTTTCCGCTACTGTAATACAATCTCGAACTATACTGTTTATGTTGTAGTACCAAAGAGGTTACTACATTACAAACCTCACGGACAATCAGCCAGAGCTGCATACTGTGGTCAAAGGGTGGCGAGATGTCCTGAACTCCTACGAAGATTCTAAGGATGATGATACGGACACGTCGAAGTGAGAAAAAAACAAACAAAACAGAAATCCTCTTAACTGGACAAATATGGAAAAAAGTTTGACTAATCTGGCAAAATGTTTACATAAAAGTTATATCAAAAACGTTGGCAGGCGTGGTCTAAACATTCGTCCATATTTGTTCGAAAATAACATGAACGTTATTGGAACGGAACTATAAAGAATTAACCCTTTCTTCTTATTTTTCCCTGCTTTTCAATTACTGTTGCACTGACTCACACATATCTCGTGCAAATACTCAGTCAGCCATGTCAGAACTGGTGTCTTCATTAGATTATTGTGTGTGTTTAACACAGGGCGCTGATTATCGAAGTCTATGCACCACCAGAAATTCGCAACATTTACCTCGACGACGGCGCCGACATGCCTTTCAACTTTGACCTTTTAACAGCTTTGAACTCAAGCAAATTTTGCGACGCTCTCTGCATTCGAAACGTTGTTCAGAATGAGTACGACACCCTGCCTGGTGGCAAGTGGGCTAACTTCGTGGTACGAACCCACCAATGATTAATTTTTCTTTAAGTCATTTATAAAACCTTAAGTCGTTCTGAAGTGTGTTTTGTCCCATACAATTCTGTCTTTAATTTTAATAATTTTTTAGGTCTCATCTTCTTTGATCAATGATAAATTCATATCTCCTTCACAGATGTTAATTTGATTGTCCAAATTCTACACTTTATGAGGAGGATCGCGAGTGCATAGAATAAGATTTTTAAAAAGTCTATGCAAGCGGGCCCAGCAACTAAACCAAACCACGTTCATCTCTTTACCTGCCAGGTGTCAAACCACGACAACCACCGAGCTAGCTCGAGGAGGGGCGCGCGTGACATCGACGCCATGCTGGTGTTGTTGCTGACTCTAAGGGGGACGCCGACGATTTACTACGGCGAGGAGATCGGGATGGAGGACGTCCCCGTCTCCTACAACGACACGCAGGACCCGCCGGCTAAGAGACTCGGTCCGGTAGGTGACAGGATTTCCTCCCTTCGAGGAGTCAATAAACTTGCTTCGTACTTTCTAGTCTTAATGATTACATTCACAGGTCAATTTGTTTGTTGAGTTCATTCGCTGAATAGTTCAAGTATTCCTGTTATTGTAGTTGAGTAACGAAACACTCAGCTAGTGGAAAAGCTTCATAAAGGGAAAATAACCGAGAGCCATTTGTTGGACTGGTAATTTTGAATCAAATAAATAGTAATTTTTTATATATAAAAGTGTTCTTCCTAAATAAGATTAACAAAAATAAACCAAGAATTATGCTCCTGCTATATTTTTTCTTTTGTGCTAGATGTTTGGTTGAAGTAAGAAATATTACAGGGTGAAGTGATCGAAAAGCTGAGCACATAAGGAGGGCCAAGGGATGGGGTATCATGGGGTATGCTTAACCAGATAAGGCGAGCCTTCCATTGACCACATGACCAAGGACTCTACTGGGAAATCTCTCTCATTATTTTCCTTTTGTCTTTTTCTCCTCTCATTCAGTTCTGCTCTCTGTCCTGACTTCACTACCGGCTACGGTCGTCTATCCATTCTTTCTGTCACTCTCATGTGACAAAATCCCAGTATATTTGGACGGGGTGACCCGGTTACAAAACTGAAGATGAAGAGGCTTGTTTTTATCTTAGGCCCGGTATATGGAGATATCACGTGATCCGGAACGCTCGCCGATGCAGTGGGACTCGAGCCCCAACGCCGGCTTCACCAACGAGACGGTGCGACCATGGCTACCTGTGGCCTCGGATTATTCACAGGTCAACGTGAAGGTGAGAACTTGGCTGCCACTGGCTTTCTAGTTTACTGTGGGGTTTTTTTGTTTCTTCTAGTGACTTCGTTTATTTATTCATTTATTCAATTCTTCATTATTCTTTTTTACCTTTACCCATTTATTCGGTGATTCTCCTCTCTCTTTCTCGTTCTTTTATGTCTTCTTTATGTTTCTGTTTTGCATCATCGTTTATTCATATTTTAGAAGAAAGCTTTAAAAAAATACACCGTTTACATTGTGAATGGGTATACGAGAAAGTTAGATGACTTTTCCCCTTATTATTTCAGAGTCAGAATGCCTCTGCCAATGCAACAACTCTAAAAATGTTTAGGGAGTTGGCCTTTTTGCGGGGAGAGCCGTCTCTGCGATACGGTTTGCTGACCTTTTGTAAAGTAACTCCCAACATCCTCTCCTACCTGCGTGCCGCCCACGAGATGACCAACTACCTGGTGGTCATCAACTTCGGAAACGAGACTGTCACAGAAAATCTGTCTGGTGATCCAGTGAACAAAGGTCTGGGTCGTGTTAAAGTTTCATCAACCGCAGCTGCTTACGAGGGAAGGTTTGTGACTGACCGTACAGTGCAGCTGTCAGCCTTGACCCTAAAGCCAGGGGATGCTGTGGTCCTGGAGTTATAATCAAACTTAGCTGGTCACGACCTTTTATTTTACAATACTGTTCTAAAATTTAAATCCATTTCTTTATGTCTAAAATAAAGCGTTTATACTTAAATGCATCATGATGAATCAAGTGTTTAATAACAAGTGTGGTTGTAACATGTACCCAGAAACTATTGTCCACAAAATTGGAGACTTAAGCAGGGGAAGGGCGTTGAAATAGAATTGTCTTAGCTCAAAAGCAGGCTGAAAGAATAACTGTTTCTCGAATTAGTGATGTAGTTCATCATGGTGCATTCATTCTACTCATTACTCACTGTGAGAAATCCTCTCTCTCTCTTACTCTCATCTTCCTTCTCCACCTTACTCATACACATACACGTCTGCGCACATGCACTTAGATAAGTACGATTTGGTTCATTAGCTATATATATATCAGTAACTTAGCTACCCACAAATATATTCAGCGTGCATTTGTGAAAATATTTACAGCTGAATATCTTTATACACTATATTTTATAACTATTGTAAAATGTATGACTTTCTTGTTACCTTGTGATAAAGACTAGGTGTTTTTAACAGCTTAGTTATTCTAATCATTTTGATGCTTTTTCTTTCTTCTCTCACATCCGGTAAACAAGATGAATTAGAACTGGCTAGGGTTAAGAAATGTCTATCTTGTTTTATAAACAGCGACAACGCTTCATGTACAAGTCTGATGGCTTATGTAAGAGCACTGTGATGTATCAGATACTTATGTAGTGTTCGAAATCATTCGATGTGACTAATTTACAAATAAGTACACAAGGTTTTATACTTTCACATTTAGCTAATTAGCCAGAAATGTATTAAAACAATAACTTCTTGGAATCTCTAGTGTTTTAAGTTTCTCACATTTACAAAGTGGTGTATAACTGTTTTGCGTGGTGTTTCATGTCGGCATGCTATAACAAAGAAGATAAGTACGTGCAAAACAATTTGAAAGGAGTTAAATAAACATCTTACCAGTCTGATGAAGTTGGGACTCTGTCTCGTCGTGATTTATAGCCTTCGTTGCTGGAGGTCACGAAAAAATACATGACAAACCAAGCCAACCAGACACCCATATCCCTACACTGTACTGTGGCAGTGTGTTAATGCGACATCAAAATAAAACACATCTAGCAGGGCATGAGTGTACTTTATGCATGTGCGAGTTGTTAAACGAGAATTCGGATTTATTTATATAATGTTATTGTTTACTGCCCAGCATACGCTGTTCACACACAAAAAACAAACTCATTGGAGGGCTTGGTGTATTTGATTTGCATCACAAGCACAGCTGTGCCAACAGCCATCTCAGTCACTTACTAACCATAGGAGATCATTCTAATCCAATCACTTATTTCTGTACTACCTCACCGACCTTGGGAATCAACACACCCACTCCTCCTCTGACCTGATTTAGTGTCAGGTAACAACCAGTCGGCGCTCGCGGCTGTTTACATTTATTGCATATCCGCTTCGGCGTGTCTGTAACGACCAACATGGCGACAGAAGATTACTGGGAACTGCTGCATGAACACACACAAGATGAATCACTGACCAAAAATCACTTAGACCCAAAAGCTGACATTAGTCTGCCGTGGACATTCCATCTGACTGTGGGGATACTAACTGTCCTTCTGTTCAGCTTGCCAGTTCTGTTGAACGAAAAAAGAGAATGTGTTGAAACTGTTGATGGTAGTCTACTGGAGTGGTTAAAGACTGGTATTATGTATCAGATTTATTCCAGGTCTTCCGAAGACTCTCGGAGTGAAGGAAACGGTGGGTTTAAAGGTTAGCAACATTTCTATACTTTTGTCCTAAATATGATTACGGCTAAAGTAACGGCAAAGTTCAGATAGTGTGATTATTAAAAAAAAAAAAAAAAAGGGTAACCCTCACCCCTAGCATATGCAATATTTATAATCATACAGTTCTACACACTGGAGACACTCTTGAAAACTGAATATACCAGTCACTGTTCACTCTGAATGATTCTGTCATATTTTTATTATTTGT
Organism: Pomacea maculata; assembly: GCA_004794325.1. NCBI lineage: Eukaryota > Metazoa > Mollusca > Gastropoda > Architaenioglossa > Ampullariidae > Pomacea > Pomacea maculata. The sequence goes on from SRHC01002752.1 coordinate 42,861, forward strand.
GCATTTGCTTCTCTGATAATAGATCGTTGTTTTTGATTTTTCTTATCGGGCTGTGCTGTATGAGACCTGACCTACATGCAGTATAAATATTAAATAGACGGTAAACATTGCCGGTAGAGGCCAAGCAGCACGTTATATACGAGCGATGTTTACCGTGACGTACTGTACTCAGTGTACTGCATGTAGTTATTGTAGTCACGAATTCAGGAAGAAAATGTGTCTGGCGTGAAAGACACTCTATTTTGTATGCTTCACTGTCTGCAATGAAAATATTTCCTTTTGTTTTTACGAGACGTAAAACCCTCGTCATACAACAACAATCATAGAATCACAAATCTATATATAGCCACGCCTTACAGCCAGCGCCTAAATTAGATTGTAATACGTCACTTCCGCGCTCAGTTGACCCCGCCGGGTCATGGACAGACACCGAATGTTGTGCGTGGTACCGCTAACCCCAGGCGCGTGCAATCGTTGTTTTCGACTGCGTCTGTAACTACGTGTGGAGCATCGTTTGGTGGTGTCATCACGCGGTGAATAGTGGTTTATTCTGCAGCATTTTAAAAAGGTTCACGCGCTGCCATCATTATTTCGCCCGTGAAGTATGGTGAAAGTGAAGATAGGCGGCCTTCACACGTGATCTGCCGTCAGAGTGCTGTCGTCTGCTTCAGCCTGCGCAGAAAGTGATGAGTGACATTATAGACCGCAATTTTTTTTTCTCCTTGGGTTTTCTCCCTTTTTCTCTCTCATTTTAAAGAGTAAGATAGCCAGGGGTTGTGTTTGTCACCCTAATTATTAAACATGGCGTTTGATCAACTGAAACTTTGCCTACTTTCAAAGTACCTGATTGGTAGACGTCTTCAGCGGTTAAAGGGAAGTAATCCATACTAGATCAAATCCTGAGTGTTCCAGTAGTTATCTTTCTTGTGTATACATTTATGCACCGTGCCATGTGTTGTACTACGATACCCTAGTCGAGAAAGCTTCTATCCCGTTTGGGCGAAGCGATGGCGCGCCGTAACTCGTCAAAAGTAAAGTACACGAGGGTTCAGAGTTCAGTTAGTGACCCTGACGACAATGACGGCGAAGACAGCGATGTAAAAGAGAAGCCAGTCATCAACACCAAAAGAGGAATAAAACAAGATCGTGGAAAGTCTCGAAGGTTTTACTTTCATGCAGTGGCTGGTGTACTTGTATGCTTGGTTGTAATAGCCATGACTGGTGTGTTGTGGTTGTATCTCAAGATGTCCGGCGTTCATCCAGTGTTACAGGAGACTTCAGAATGGTGGAAGAAAGCGATTGTGTATCAGATATACCCAAGATCCTTTAAAGATTCAGATGGCGATGGTATTGGAGACATCAAGGGTGAGCGTTGAGAAGCGTTTTCACTTATGTCTGAAATTCCTCACCTCCACTGTCACTATCATTATTGTTACTAAAATTTCACTTTCATTCACATAGCTTGCTTTATTTGTATATTACATTGCTGCCAATAGCAGAGTAGACTCTTAATTTATTTGAAAGTGCTCGTTTCTGCTTTTTTTTTCCCTATTTCTGTGCCCTGTTCGGTGCTTTTTTAAATTTATTGGTTGTTGATTCCAGTGTTATTCCCTCAATTTCTCTTGTACCGTTATGGACAATCTCTGAGTTTCAGGTCACGTGTTAGCTTAACTTCATTGAAAGTCACAGTTTACTTGCAGGTATCATTTCCAAGTTGGATCACTTCACTTACCTCAACATCGACGCCATCTGGATCAACCCCTTCTACCCGTCACCGATGCTTGACGGCGGATATGACGTCAGCAGCTTTACTGATGTAGACCCTGTCTTCGGCACTTTGGGTGACTTCGACGTGTTGCTTCGTAAAGCTCATGAAAGAGGTGAGAACTGCTACAGACAGGTGTTCTGTGCCGTCAGTCTCGACTATCTGACCAAGCATATAATAATAACTGATTCGTCGATGTTTTGGGCACATATATATTTTTTCATGTATGTACGTAATGTGTAGTTGTAGGTGTATGTGTGTTATTTGTAGATTTATATATGTGTGCCATGTATGTGTTTATGTCTTCACAAACATGTTTACAATCAGGTATCCGAGTCATTATCGACTTCGTGGCCGGCCATACCAGTTCGGACCATCCGTGGTTCCGAGACAGCGTGAACAGAGTCTCACCCTACACAGACTTTTACATCTGGGACAACGGCACGGTGCAGGAAGATGGCACCATTTCTCCTCCAAATAACTGGGTATAATTTGACGATTTTTGTCCTGTAGTAAGATCTCAATTTACTTCTTATTCCTAACTCTGCTGTCATTACTGAGAAGCAATATTATTTTTATTTCTCACCTACCTAGGTGTTTGCAAAGCGAACTTTGTATTTAGACTGTGCACATTAAACCGTAAATGCTTATCTTTTGTATCACCTTTTCCATTTTCGAAGACTTTTTTTTCTTAAGCTACTGATTTTCCTTCTGAATATTTGTTGCTGGACTCGATTCTTGCTGGTTCCGCTCTGTAGTCTGAAAGCTCTTTGTCTATGTCCTTCACGTAGATGAGCACGTTTGGCCACTCAGCGTGGACGTGGAGAAGGGAACGACAGCAGTTCTACTATCACGCCTACTTGCCTCAGCAGCCTAACCTTAACTATGGAAACGGCACTGTCCAAAGCTTCATGAAGGTAGTATCAGCTGGGTAATGAAGCGGCACAGTCCGTGCTTCAATATGTGTTGCTAGTAATACACTGACATATTGACCCCTCGAGGTCACAGGTAACGGTAAATACTATAAATATTGTTCTTACAAGTAATTGTGCATCGCTCTGAATGCATGCATAAAAATTTGCAAGCTTTACTAGCCTCCCCTTAATGCATGTGTTCATGCAGTTGTTGATACAAGCATATATTCACCACAAAACTTGCTTTCACACACTGTCGTAGCCTTGACCTGACAGGAGGTCGGTTCTACACGCGCACGTTTTATGCTATGTAATATGACGTCATCAACTCCACCAGGAGGTCATTCGATTTTGGATGGACCGTGGAGTGGACGGACTGAGGGTGGACGCTGTTTATCACCTGATGGTGTCACGTGACAAATACCCCGACAAACCTCGCAGCTTCGCGCCAGGATTTGAATCGGTACGTTAGCGAAGATGTCGTTGAGAACAGCTTTGACATAACGCCTCACTTTTTTTATTTTTTTTTTTTTTGGTCAATGGTTTGCACTATTATTTGTATGTCTCTACAACCTAAAGTAATTAGGAATCAAAGGAGGATCAGGGCGAAAACTTCACTCTAGATTACTTATTTACTCAAGTCGGTTTTAAATGGCGTCTGATGCAGTCTCGGCTACTACATAATCTTCAGTCTCGGTAAACTAAGCATGCACGAAATGAACCCTTTATTCTGAAACTGCAGGAACACTCACCGATTCTCCCTCTCTCTTGTTCTATACCAGTGGCAAGCCAAGTATTACAACAACAGCATAACACAAAATATTCCGGAGATCGGACCCATTGTCAGAGACTGGAGAAAAGTCTTGGACTCCTACACAGGGAGAGGTGACAAGTACAACTCAAAGTGAGTCACCTTTTGTAGTAATGAGTTCTGTGTTTGATATATATAAAATATTTGCGTATCAAACTAGCAAATCAAGTGTTGGTTCTCCCTCTTGTGCAATCTTTGTTTGGTATTAATCCAATTACTTAGTTTATATTTACCATTATAGCAACTGTTTGCTGACAATTATATTTCTTGCATGATTGACTGTCGGTTCGTTTGTAGTCCTTCGTGTGTAGTCTATTTAGCTTGCAGCCACAGAAAAATACGCTTACCGTCCTAAATTATTATTCTTGTAATTATTTCTGTAATTAATTAATATTGTGATTATCCCAAGCTATAGAATAACGAGTACAAACGAGGTAGTAATATGTGCTGTGTATTTACATTCACAGTATGTTTCACGAAAGCCACACTTGTTAGAGATTGTCTAGTGTTATATCAGTGCTCATGAAAGTAAAAGTCGTACAATCTGAAAAACAAAACAAGAAAATGGCTTTAATAACTTACATGAAACCCAATTTTTCTGACAGGTTTATGGTGGTCGAAGTTAATGGCCCACGGGAGGTGCGAAACCCTTACTATGACTACGGTGCGGATTTTCCCTTCAACTTTGACCTTTTGAAAGCTATAAGGACCAAGACTTGCGATGCTTTGTGCTTTTATGAAAACATCAAGCAAGAATATGACAGTCTGCCAGAAGGCAAATGGCCAAATTTTGTGGTAATACTCTTAAAGGATTGGTAGAGTTTCTTTTATCTCTAATTAGGAATATAAAGATTATAATAAACCAACTTATTGTCTTTTTTGTCTTTTGTTTTGTATTATTGACAAAGGGTACTTCAGATTGAGCAGAAGTCTATGCAAGGGTATTTTTTTCAGTTTATAGTTTGTTCATCGCTGATGTTTGTTTTGATCACGTGCCTTGCCCAGCTATCCAATCACGACGGCGCGAGGGCCAGCAGTCGCCTGGGTGCACGCTTTGTGGATGCGCTGCACGTGCTGTTGCTAACACTTCGCGGAACTCCCACCACCTACTATGGAGAAGAGATCGGCATGCAGAATGTCAACGTGTCTTATGAAGACACTCAGGACACCTTTGGGAAGAACTACGGCCCAGTGAGTAGAAACTATAAAGCCATCAGATTGTGTGCGAGCGCTCATGTACATGTGTGTGAGCTCGTTTGGAATTTTCCAGTTTGCGTCTTTTTGTGTAAAACTTAGGAAGAGAGAGAAATGAAAAAAAGAGTGAAGGTATGTCAGACGAGAAAAATGAATAATTGAAGGAATGAATGAAAGGCAGTAAAAGCAGTCGGGCTTCTTAACGGTTCAGGGCGATTATATCATTTCACAAGAAGCTACCAAACATTTCACTTCAATGTGCGTCTTTCACGGTTACTATTGCCAAAATAAATCTCAGTATCAGGACGGGTTGAACAAGCTTAAAAGGCTACAGCTAAACATGTTGCATTGTTCATTTCTATTTTTCTATTTTTTACAATTTTGAAGAGCTCTGTGCATATTGTACAAACAGGACCTTTACACCAAGGTGTCCAGAGATCCGGGTAGATCCCCGATGCAGTGGGCTGACAGCCCCAACTCTGGCTTCAGCACAGCCTCCAAGACTTGGCTGCCAGTTCACCCAGATTATAAGACAGTTAATGTGGAGGTAGGTGAACTTAATATAGTGTGCATATGTCCATACCTATCTATACAGACAGCAGCTACTCAACAGAGACATAGCCTCCCCCAAAATAGCGCTCAGTCTTGCGGTTAATACGCATCATGTCGAGATGGCCACTGGTTCCAGACTCTTTTATAATGAGCCCACTCTAGGAGACTCAGTTTACCAGGTAAAAGGCTAATAAAATCCACCTTCCACCTACAACTCACTTCCTTTAAAGCCACTGATGTATGGAACCTTTACTGCCCCTTTAAGCAGCATTTGTCTAAGGAGGATCTTTGAGAACCTGACAAGAAACTGGGGATCGAAACCGAGGCTATACTTACGGACCGAGAAACAAAAGACAGACATGGTGCAGACATGACTGACCTCCTTCTCTATAACTACTGCACTGCATCAGCCGTTTATTGTATTTTATAAAACGGACTTCTTTTCAGTTTGTAAAGTGATTTCTTTTGTCCAGTGATTACCTTACATAAGCTACATATATAAATTATGTTGCTTGCCATAAAATATTGTACAATATAATTTGTTTCGTAATTTTAATCATCGAGCAAAGTATCAAACAATAAAACAATAATATGTAAATTGACAAATTTTTTTCTGATAACATTTTTTCAGGCGCAAAAAAGTTCGAAAGAAATGACGACTCTCAAGCTGTACCGGGAGTTATCTCTCTTGCGGAAAGAGCCCTCCTTGTCGTATGGATCGTTACAGTTCTGCGTCGTGACCTCCAATATTCTGTCTTACGTCCGTTCAGAGCCCCACCACCCAGCATTCCTTGTTATTATCAACTTAGGAAACGAAACTGCAACTCACGATTTTCATGTTGCTCCTGTCGAAAGGAAAACAGCTCTAACCAAGGTTTCGACTTCCGCGGCCTGCAACAGCGGACGGTTTGTCAAGGACAGCGTTGTTTCTTTGTCATCTGTGACCCTTGAACCTGGGGATGGACTCGTGCTGGAGTTGTCCTGATAGTGAGAGACAGAAGACAATGGGCAGAAATGCTTGAGAGCTACATTTAAGACAGATGCGATAGTACTGAGTAGAAAATCAGTTGTGATATGTAGATATGCTCGGCTCTAGATGGTTATTGTTTTCAGTCTGCTCTAAGATTTGGTTGTGTCTGTTTTCATGTGAATTGTCAGTCGAGACTGTCTCTGTATTCTGAGCTACAATGAACAGGAAATGGTGGAGACTGTCAGTTAATATGATCTCTTGTACTTTTCTTCCACCCTCATGCAGTAAGATATGGAATGTTACCAGAGACTCTTATTGCAGTGTTTAATATAGGACTAAATGTTTGCAGAGCTTTTACATCATTATCAGCAGCAACGGCATTATAGCCCTCCTCCTCATCATCATCATCATCATCATCATCATCATCATCATCATCATCATCATCATCCTCGTTGTCCTCCTACGTATACTCGACGAAAGCTCAAAGCTTTTCCTGTTAAGCGTTTTTGAATTGTTCCGTACAGACGGGCTCACTGGCATCAAAGTATTAAGAAACATTCAAGTATTGTCTCTTTCATCTCTCTTTCTATATATATATATCTCGGTGACGCAAATTACAAAAGAAGAAGACCAATCCGTGCTTTCCTTACAACATGCCGATAAAAATATTCTTGAAAGACTACAGTTGTACAGAGACAAGTAGGACTTGCAAAAAAGCAACCTCCTTTCCATGAAGGTCGTTACAAACACCTCTTGCTGTCCGATTATAATGATTATTGTTATGATTATTGCTGATTATTGTTATGATTTGTATATTCTGTTAGATTTGGGTTTAAATATTTGTAGTAATAGTACTCTTTTCATAATTACCTACCATTCTATGTGAGCCTTTTTCCTTGTGTTGGTTTTTATTGATAGGACGTTACTGTATCACCGAGGACTGTTGTTTCCTAACCTTTGAATGTCACTTTCTCGCCATGATAAGCCTTAGTTGCTGGCACGGTGTAAAACTAATGAATAAACAAACATTGTCCCCAGCCAGCACTCGCTCTGCGCATGTTTCATGACACCAGGGTTAAAAGTTGTGGCAAAATGTTCACTAGGCACTGCTCACTTGTATTCTGTATGTTGGTGAAAAATAAACGGCCTAATTTCTCCTGTCTTTCCTAGATTAGCCATAAATTTAAAAAGTCCTACCAATGAAGGAACATTTTTTTTTTATTGTTTCCAATTTTTACTGATTTTAAAGTCCCTCTAAATAAGAGAATAGTAAATAGTTTACATAGACAATAGTTTTAGAGTAGATAACCTACCGAGAATCGTGTTCAGTCCTAGCAGAAATGGCGACTGAAGAGACAAATTAATGGAGTCATAGAAAAAACATTTTTTGTTGAAAATATTTACAGCAAACTCATCTTGTGAGTGCTTGTTACTCTGAATCCCACAGTTTGTCGTTTTCGCCAGGTTTTGTTTCCTCCTTCATGCTGTTGCAGGTGTATCTACTGATAGACTGATCAGCAACAAATATAAGGTTTATTATGTGAAAGAACAGAAAAAAACTTTACTTGTTGTTTTAATTAGAGGAGCTTTGCTTCAATTTAATAACTGACTATTTTCCTTTATTATTTTTTTTTTAAAAAGACATTTTGATTATTAACAAGTTTAAAGGTTTTATGGCGTTCACAAATAACATTCATATACTGCACACGCATGCGCACAAAAGATCTCAGAAAAAAACACACATTTGTGGAAGGACTTCCATCTAATGAAGCCTTTTAAAAGATCGTGTTGCTAAACTAAATACTTGAAGAATAATTACAATGCGCAGGAATAAGCAATCATTAAGAACCATGACATATACCTCGTGAAAATATCAGAAGCTCATGTTTAAAATATTGAATTTTTGTATATTTCTATATTTTTATGAATATCGGAACCATGTCTTTCGTTTGAAACAAAAATAATAAAGTTTCTATATGCTACTTGTACTCAAGAAGAATGTTAAATGATTGTCTTTGATGACACAAAGTCAATGCTTACCAAGAACGAATATCTCCAGACATTTTTGCAATCTACTAATGGTCCATGAAAAAAAAAAAGAAACACTTTTCAAAATTTTCATTGCTGATGTTTTGCCATTAACTTTGATATTTCTGAAATTTTCAGATAATTTGGATCAGGTTTTAAAAGACATAATTACTTGGTTCATTATATTTCTAGTACTTATTTAAGGAAGAAAGAGCTTGATTGATTAGTCCGTATCTGACTCTGATAATGAAGCAGAGAGATTTATTTCTCTTAGTGTGTCGAAGAGAAGAAATGTGTTCAGAAGTCAACACTAGCCAAGAAGTATCTGTCTAACTGAAAACAAATAGTCACAGAAACTCGAAATGGCTGAAAACAGTTTAGAAGCTAAAGAAAAACTTATCTGGAAAACCGTAGCTCCCTTTATTCTCACCCTGGGAACATTTGGCAATATAATGACCGTGTGGGTTTTTTCCAGGATGAAGGAGCAGCATGCCAGTCTACCTTTTTATCTCTCAGTGTTAGCAATATCAGACCTCGTAGTCCTGTACACCGATGGACTGCGAAGATACATAATGTTTCAATTCGGAGTCGACTTTTCTGCCCTGGACGATACTGTTTGCAAAATAGACCGTTGGTTGTCCCTGTCCAGTGGCCTCTTCTCATCCTGGCTTCTCGCTGCCATGGCGATGCAGCGATCCGCATCGGTGATTTGGCCTCATCGAGTTAACTCTGTGTGTACGAAGAAAAGAGTTCGAATCTTTGTTGTTCTTCTCGCTTGCTTCTCCTTGCTGCTGCAGTCTCACATTCTCTACGGATTTCAGGTGATGACACTGAACGTGGGGAACATCACGAAGTTCACATGGTGTTCAGTTACTTACACTGATCTGTCTTATAACACATTCTACCTCAAGTATTGGTATGTGATTGAGTTCTTGTTCGCTTGTACCCTGATTCCATTTCTAGTTCTCATAGGTTCGAACGTAGTGTTAATCAAGACAGTGACGGTTTCCATTCAGGGTAAATTTTCTACCTCTACAGGAGGACTGACCTCCCAGCAAATCAACTCTCGGGAAAGAAGAGCGACATCGATGACTATAACATTAATAGTTACTTCGCTTTCGTTTATTTTCTTTACTTCGCCTTTTGCTATGTATTCGCTGACCTACCAGTTCTTTTTCATGGACGCTCATCTCAGCACTGAAAAATACGCCGTCCTTAATTTTGTTCTTTCGGTTACAATACTTGTATATCATGTCAACTACTCCGTTGATTTCTATCTATATTGTTTAAGCGGTAAAACATTTAGAAAGGAATTTCGTAGACTGGTGTGTAACCTACGAAACACTTCAGCTACAAAGAATAAAGTATCACGACAGTAGAAGCATCTCGTCCATCATATTGAAAAAAAATGTGTTCACAAATAAATTTTTACCCTCTCGAGGAATGATGGATTATCACACCATAAAGAGGCATCAGACTTTAGAAAATCACGGGTTTATCTATTTAAACGATTTATTTCTCACAGCAATATTTATCAGGCTGGAATGCTGGAGAAAAAAAATATTACTGACTTAAAGAAAGGAAGTTCGTTCTCGTCGGTATACATTCTTCGGACTATCAGTTCTTGAGCGGCATTGCTCGATCTTGATCATTGTCGTCTTTGTTGTAGTATTTGTTCTCAAACCGACAATCCACGGTAAAACTTATCTTGTCACAGTTGACCTCGTAAGGTTCCGAAATAATCATTCTTCACGCGTTAAAGAAATATTTTAAACTGTTGTCGATTTTTATGCCTCAGTATCCTTCTTCTTCTTCGTCGTTCACTCAATATGCCTCAGTATCCGAGAATAAAGAAAGATCAACGACATCAAACATCAGTGAATTCAAAAGAAAGCCGCTTTATGTTCTGAATGACTATAAATAATTTTCAAAAGAGAAAAAACGATAACTATATCAGTAGGGGAGTTGATAAGTTAGGCTGGAGTTGGGTACAGACACGCAGTGCATTACCGCTAGTTGACCCAGTCGTAGGGTGAGTACCCGACTCAGTTAAGGGCTGGAAATAAATAAGATATCGAGGGAGAGAAGGTAAGAGACCACACACACAAAGTGCTGGACTGACGAGGTGTCTGATACACCATTCCCACTTCGACAGAAAGATAGTGGAACTACCTTTTCTTCCAATTACATAAGTCAAGATTACCATACACCTCTACAAGGCTTTTTCAAAGAGAACCATATATTCATGTGCTGACGAATATTCCCACACTCATAATCTCGTCCAGACACTCATCGTTGCTGCGAGCGTGTCCTTTCATGTGACGGGAGGGACACCTGTTCATTTTCTACAATCTACAGCATGGTATTGAAGTCCTGACCAGACTGCTAAATAATGTCCTGTGTTCGTGTAAAACCTGTTGCGGTGTGTGGTTCGGTTTCTTAATTGTTATTTTTATGTAAGTTTCGGATTGTATCTTATATATTGGGAAATAGATATATAATGTATTGAAATCATTGTCATATTTTTGAAGGCTTTAGCCCTTTCTATCCAAGTGTTTGTTTTTTGTGTTTTTTTTTTATTCTATCTTCTCTGTTCGACTTGGTCTGGTACTCAAGAAGAGCGGCAACAGCAAATGGATGTGTCATGTTTCTGATTGCGGAAGCTTTAGAACCGTTGGTGACACGAAAACTTTTGATCAAAGACTTATACTACAGAGAGAAGGGTTAGTGTCATGTGTTCCTTGTATAGTCAAGTTAATCATTTTGTTTGTTTTTTTTTTTGACTTTAACATTACCGAGGCCATTACTAAAATGTTTTGAAACATTTAGCGTTTGCTAACAGTGATACGAGTTATTATTACTGACTGTGTTATTTACCTTTGTAAATGTATATATACATTATAAAAATTCTTTTTAGGATTTATACTGGTAGACAAGAGTATTTTGACGCTATAAATAGATATCAACAAGAAATTTAATCGCGAATTTAATCAACAACTCAGATACAAGTTTCTCAAGCCATCTTAGTTACTTCCGAGAAACTCATTATCGTCTAGAAAGTTGCTGAGCACAGAAGAGTACAAGGGAAATGTTTACCACTTGCAATATTCAGTTATTAAAATTGTATCCATCCCGTTAATCGGACTGTAGCGGACAGATCACATCTATTGAAAACGCTTCTAATTCCTACCTCAGTGTACATACCTCTACGAAACTGGAATCTCAGTTTATTTTATCTTCCTACTTCACAAAGATTTAGTCTGAAATTCATTTAAGTACCACTTACTTCTAAATAAGATTTTCTTTAATTATTCTGGATATAATTAAATGTTTGATTTCCTACGTTTAAGACAGTGTCTTCCCCAGAAATTGCAAAATCTTTTTAAAGTGGTTTACTGAAGCATCAGAAAAGGAAAGTCCTTCTGCTGTATTTCCTCATGATGAACTCGAGAAATATTTCACATGGATTTTCAATACTAACAGATAAAGGTTTTGCAGTTTAGTCGTATAGTAAAATTTATCTACTCTCTGACGGCCAGATGTTGACGAAAGCATGACTGTGAGAGTTAAATATATTATTTACGATATTATTTTGCGAAAATATGTTACTTAATAAATTAAATTATATTTGGAGGCTGAGAAACGATCTACCGTGCGGACCGTACAGACTATAAGGTACCTGGAAGTGTGAGGAGCTGAACTCTAACACCTGAGCTGACACAGAGAAAAGATAAAGGCAGAAATAAACAAATTAATGTGTAGTTAATGTGTAGTTTTTTAAAAAGAGTTTTTGGAGGGCAGCAATAGCAACAAGTACCCTAACGATAGTGTAATCAGCATCTAAAATTTCATAAATTGTAGAAACATACCCCGATCATATTGTAATTAATTATGTGTTCTCTTACTAAGGAGGACCGTTGATTATCGTGCATTGAGAGAAGTTTTCAAGCAGCAAGTGTGTTCACCCCTTCTCTTTGCCTTTGTTCCTCTCTCTTCCCCTTCTCTTTGCCTTTGTTCCTCTCTCTTCCCCTCTTACCTTCTTCAGATAATATAGTAAGGAGACAGTTGAGTGCTTATTGTGTTCAGAATATCTTGAGACAAAATTATTTAGTTAACATAATAAGTAAGATGTACATTTACGTCTTTGAAAGTGGTAATTAATCTACTACAACTATTTTGTGTGTGTGTGTGTAAAAGTGGAAAGAGAGAGTGTGAGATTGTCAGTAAATAGAGTTCCGCTCATTATCTTAACATTGTATATGAACGCTCTTTGCTCATGAATTATTGCACGACTTTTTTTCCTGCAAAAATGAGAAAAGTTTAAACGGTGATACATTTTTGGATTATTAACAGAATAAAATTTTTTGAAAGTTTTATGCTTTTCTAATCTATTTTAGTCTTCACTGTAGCGTTACTACTATCGTGGGAATTTGTGAGTCAGGAAAGGGAAGGGCACACACACACACATGCATGTTCGTAATGGCACGCACATAGACAGACATGAATAAGGAAGGACAGGGAAACGCACATACGAAAGAAGGCAATGAGACAGGGAAACAGGGACATGAGTATAGCCTATAAGGCTAGAAACCGAACCACCGACATCAATACTGTCTGCCGCTTACTTAACTCTGCGATTCTCAATTTCGTGCTCAAGCGACTTTGGGGGGAACTGCATAGAGTTAATGGTAAACCGACACAGGTAGAAAATGTGGAACAGACATGTAGCACACCTTTCGTCAGAAACAGGTTACAGGTATCATGCAACAGCAGGCAGACTATTTGACTAGAGCATAAGTAATATGGATTTAGTCACTGGACACCACTTAACATGATCCTCAAGCCTAGTTTTAATTACACCTTCTAGAACTGTGTACCCATGCATTACATTCTCAGGAAAGTCGTTGTCCCTGACACTCACATCCGGGCCACTCTCGTCATCATCGTGACCTTAGTGCTATCTTTCGATCCTGAGCGAAGACAAAATGTACCTGTCTCTTACAAGCTCTGTTTTTAACTAGAAAAGGAATGTCACAACACTTGTTACTGAAAATACAAGGAAATGGAAAAAAAAAACCCAATAATTTACTTACATCAAAGGGCTACTCATAAAAGTTACACGACACTGCTTGAAATTCTCACAACTCGTAAAGTACCAAAAGAAGTTCAAAAAAAGGCTCCACTGCCTGCACCTACTGTCTGGCACTTAACGTGACTCATCAGGAAAAAGTTTTGGCCGATGATGATTTATTGTACTATCTTCTTCTGGAACATTATCAACTAAACTATTTATAAAAGAGTTGATTGATTACATACACTGTCGCAGGTACTCAACACGCGCCCACCACTTGTCTGCCATGTCACCTGTCAGGGACAATCATATCAGTAAGTTAGTATGGATCATTTAATTTTAGTTTCTTTACATCCATTTCGCAGAACTAATAAAGCACTGTATAGTTTCAAATTCCAAAACAAACCACAGGTAGTTCTTACAAAAGAGTGAAACTTGAGGAATAGAACAACAAAAAATGTTTCAAAAATACGGCTAAAGCCTCAATAAAAAGAAAGATCCAATGCAAGATTTCTTTTGGTATGAAAAAGAGACTTATTATAGCAACAGTTACTGTAAATATAGCCCAATTTATCAAAATAATCTTCACAAAAGCTAAATGGTCTTTTTTATTATATTCACATGAGTCCAAATCCATTTACAGCGATTTCAGAAAGAAGAAGACGTTTCATTAATTTACAAATGATTGGAACAGTTCATTTACTATAGTTTTGGTTTTTTTTTTTTAACTTCTCTTCAATCCCAAGATGGATAGACACTCATATAAGGTGTTGGTGGGAATGTAGTGAGGTATGAGTAGGACGACGACGATGACGACGACGATGAGGATGATGATGATGCATTTCGATGTCAATTGAAAGTGTTTACATTAATTACTAATTCTCTCAAAAGATTAATTTTTATTAATAAAAATTTATCAAATATAGAAGGAACACAACCGTTCTGAAGAGCTTTGTGACGATTTTAAGGAAGAAATGAGCCAGCATGATAATGTTCAACCATACATGAAAGCGAAAATCATCTTTAATCCGCTACTAAAGCTAATGCAGCCTTTTTGGATCGTCGGCAGTCTGAAGTCTTCCCAGCAGCCTGCACCTGGTCTCACACAAGGTGTTCGCACCCTAGCCCGACTTTTTTCTAGGTAAGCATCTTTTTTCTCTTTATGACGAGGAATCTCTTTAGAAAGTAATCAACAGAAGCCTAATAAAGATTATTCCATAAAAGTGTACAGCAAATGATCTAAGGCGAAAGATCAGCTGAAACAATATAAAGAGAAGTCATGTTGGTTATTCCAGGATAGCTTTTGCGTTTCAAAAAATACAGTCTACTTTGATCGCTGAAATAAATGTAATTTAAACCAAAAATAAAAACAAACATCAACAGTTCCTATTGTTTTTTTGTTACAGTTTTATTCCGTCTTGTTCGACTGGTTAGAACAAAAATGAAGGTTCTCTTCCTGTCAGTGCTTCTGATAGTACTGCTCCATTGTTATGGAGGCCTTTCAATGATGCGTGGACAGCATGTAAATCAAGAGAATCGACCATACGCCAAATTGCACGAGCTGGTCAAGAAGATCAGAATTTATCTACTGAATCGAGCAATGATTGAGAGAGGAAAGCAGTATGGCTTCTTGCTGCTGGGCGACAACGACACTTTGTTGAAGTCTGTCAAATCTTTCAGCCCTAACCCAGTTCTGATCTCTGCTGACCGAAATACGGATCCAACTATCTACGATAATTTATTGGTAGCTTTACCGTTCAAATTAAATAACACATCAATTCACTCTGAGACCATCCTTCTCCCTGAACTGTATCCACCTCTTTATAACGCTTACGTGAAAAAATATCATCACCGCCCTGAGTTTATTCTCTTGTACTCTAATCTCATGCCGTGTGGAATGTGTACCACTAAAATAATAAATGCCAAAATTAGTCGTGGTGCACAAATGCCTGGTGTGAAGTGGTTTGTTGGATATCATGTAGGAAACAGTACAAATGTGACTTACATTAATCCCCAGACAACTAAGCAGAATGTTGCTCGCTTGAAGGCAAAAGGTATCAGAGTATTCAAAGTCGACTTCGTCAAGACGCCCTCACTGTTCAGCGAAATAGAACAAAGGAAGAGAGAAAACCTGCAGTAAACAATCTTGAAGTCTCTCTTTTTGACATGTGAAAGTGTTTAAAGACAGAAGAAGTAAATAACTGTTATGCACTGATTTTAACTTTCATTGCGATACACAAGTTTTATTTATTTCTTTTCGTACATTTTCGGGATGAAAAACGAGATTTTCCCTCCCACCCCTCTTCCCCCTATCTTCATTTTTCTTTCTTATATTGCTAAAATAAAATTGTTATTGTCTGCCTCAAAACTTTATGATTTTAATTTTACTCCGTTTCATTGAACGTTTTCATACTTGAATGACACAATGTTACTATCATTGCTTTCTAAATAGAAAACTGCTTTTCATGGGCTATAGACACAAATCTTGAACTAGTAAGCACTGCTATTGATGTGGCTATAGACACAAATCATAAACACTGTTAACCTAACGGTTTTCGCTTTTATAACCTATTTTTTATATGTCATTGCTATTAATTTCTTTGATATGCGTTGGTTGAATCCCATTTGTTCATGTCCATGTGATACTGTTTCACACAGCTCAGTGTCAGTGTTTAATAAAAACCTAAGCTCTTTTAAAGGTCTACACGGTGTCTACTGAGTAGACACGACTACACTGACATCATCTAGCCTACCCTTTGCCAGTGCATTTTCGTTTCTTTTATATTCTTTATTATCTGCCAATAGTACGTGCTTTAGACATCAATGTAGTTTTTTTAATTGAGAATGATCCAAGTATTGTGTACAGACGTCTTCAACTCTTCCAGTTGCCCTTCTAGGTCCTGAAATGTATATTCTAGCACTCTCCTTTTTGTGTGTTTCTAATTTTTTATTTTTTGGTATTTTATGGTATGGATGTAACCGCTTTGCTTCACATTATTTTAATTTTTTGAAAATTATTTTTTGTCATGAATAATGAAGGTGACGAAGTATTAAATAAGTTTACTGTCTAATGATTACAATAGTAATTACTAGTAAACATGTCACGTGCTATCACGTTGTAAAGACGGTTTGTCTATCCACCATCCAATGTCACAATCTTTTGTTTCTCCATACTGATTTATGACTCAATAAAATTTTTTAAAAAGTTGTCTTGATTTCAGTTTCCGTTTCTCTAGCTCAAGAGTTTTTTCTATGAATGTTTTATTATTTTTCGGGTTAACTGTAGACTCAAAACTAAAAGAGAATAAAGCGCTAATTTGGCTAGGCCATGTTACCTACACTTTCTTTCAGACATCATGTATTTTATACAAATTCTACAAAAGCAATAAAATAATGTGCACTTTTAAAATATTGTAACAAACCAAAGCTAATTCTTTAACAAAGTTAATCCTTAACATGTGACCGAAAATCATTTCAAAAATATTACCATGGCTACAATAAAAAGATATATTGCTAATTCGAGGAAAGAATAGAGGACACTGAGACAAAAGACAGATGAGTATATAGGACTAGAAACTGAAACACTGCCACACTAATTCTGTACAGTTCTCATGTTGTTGTTCAACCAGCAAGTAAATATTATTTTAGGATGAGCTGTACAGACTTAGTGGTACACCGACACAGGCAGAAGATGTCAGACATCTAGCACACCTGTCATCAGAAACAGGTCATGAAGGGATTTTGCAGCAGGATGCAAGAGTAGGCGGGATTTTTAACTAGAACATAAGTGGTGAAAATTAGCCACCTGACACCACTTAATATAATCTTTAATAAACCTTGTTAGCTTTGCTTCGAAACCGATTTACTACGAATTAGGTTAAGATGGATCACTTCCTTTCAGTTTCTTTACATACATCCCGAATAATAAACACTCTACTATATCAAATTCCAAACTGAACTAAAGCTTGTTTTTAATAAACAAGTGAAACCTATAGAATGTGACAAAAACATGCGTCAAGAAATATGACCAAGGACACAGCAAACAAAATTATTGCAGGAGGTGAGGGAAACAGACAATATGTAAAAATGCTTTAAATTTTAAAAATTATGTCATATATGGAGGAACCACGAGGTTTTCTACAAAAACTATATTATGGTTGTTTAATAAATTCACAGAAGTCTAATTAAACTGTTGGCTACATCAAATTTTAAGGGTCAAGATTGTTGTAGACAGGAAGTTATTACAAATTCCTTCTAAGCCACTTTTAATCGGCTAATGAGCCTCCAGGAAGTTCAAGCAACATTTATAAGGATCCCAGCATGCAACACCGTCGCCTCCAGTCGTTGATGACAACTCCTGCTTGCATCACCTGTAAAGAAACTTACTTTAGTGACTCGAGACTCGTCCCAGAAGCAGCTTTCGTGAAAAAAACTCGTTTTCAAGGTTAGTGAATTAATTTTCTCAGACTTACAGTCAGGTTAAAAAGAAGAGGTAATACCAATATACGAATTATTTAAACGGTCGGTGCAATTTGCATAGGCTGTATCACCTAACCCTATTCAGTTTTCCCCTGCTTTCCACATTATTTGGTTTGGAAATATGCAAAATAAAATTGTCTTTCTGCACTTCCTATGAGGTTCATACAGGGGTGTTCACATCACAACTAGGTAATTATTCACAGCATATAAAACGACGTTTGATTCTATGATAATAGAAAAGGTGATGACAAACCTTGGTGATTATATAATCATGCTAAAATGTCATATTATAAAACTTAATATTGGTGCTACAAAAGGAAATGACGACAACCATACTCATCATTTTGTTTTCAGCTATCTTCTTTGGTCTCAACGACGATGAAAGTTCTTGTCTTCTCGGTCCTTGTGGCAATCTTGCTATACTGTCATGGCGGGTCTATCACGAAGAAGCAAGTGACGAAAAGGCAACATTATAATCTTGAAGATGAATTAGTAAAACAGGCGATTCATATAAAGTCATCCCTGTTTCAAAAAAAGCTGATCAACTCTACCAGTCAATTTGGATTTTTGCTGCTCGGCGACAACAGTCACACATATTTTCAAAATTTCAAATTGCCTGCTGAGCTCAAATCACTCAAATCACTGATGATCACAAAACCTGATCAAACAATGAACCACAGTCTGTACGATAACTTTCTGGCAGCCCGGCCGTTCGAAAGTACAAACACATATAAATATCCAAAGAGGTCCCGTCGTAAAGACATGCACTCTGAGGAGATTCTCCTGGCGGAACTACCAGCACTTATCAGAAAATACACAGAAAAGCACGGCCATTCCCCGGATTTCATTCTTTTGTACTCGTACTTAATGCCTTGTGGCAACTGCACCGATAAAATAATAAATAAATTTGGAAACATTAACCGCACTGTTAGCGAAAACACCTCCCCACTCTGGTTTGTTGCTTACAAATTAAGAAAGAGCAATCGTGTAAAAGAGATTAATGAGAAGAATACTATAATTAATACTAAAAAGCTTGAGGATAACGGCATACGTGTCTTACATGTTAATGGAACGAAAGATCCTACTTTACAATAACTACAAGAAAGAACATGACTTGTTCTAAATTTTGTCTTTCTTTACTAATGACCGCTGAAAATGCTGATCTATAAGTTCATCTGGGCTACCCACAACTCCTTTTCTTCCAAACCCTCCAGATGTTCTTCATACACCTCAAGACAGTACTTCAGTGACACGATGATATTATTACCATTACAATTAAAATTATACAAAAAATATCAGCGCTGATGGCTTCTAAAAGCTGCAAGTGACCTTCATTGCAGGTGTGTTTTTTTATAAAACTGTGTATCCTTCTAACCCCCGTTATTCACCTGATGATAAAACTTTTCTTAGTTCTTAGAAAACTTTTTCACATGTCCTTTTTCGTAGTATTTATTAATTAAGCATCACATATATGCTGACTTATTTTCATAAGTATTAAGCTGTATTGCACTTTTCTGTGGTCAAGTCATTAATGAACGTGAAGTATTGCTGTTGATTTTTATCTACTGAACAATGATTTATGTTTGGGTTTCTACTATTGTATTTTTCTGTTCTGTTTGATCTTAAACTTAAAATAAAAGTGGAAAAATCTTAATTCCATAGTTTTCTTTTGTTTGAATGATGAAGATAAACGAGTAGTGATAATTCCACGTTTAGTAGTGTCGCAACATCCAGTCCTGGGAACTTACACTAACATAATGACATAATGTTATTTCCAACCATTCGTTGTACTCCTACAGTTACAAACAGCCGTTACATGTTACTGCTACATAACGATATAACAGAATGCCATCAATCTGCCAAAGTCTCTCCCTTCGCTACCGAGCTGTAGCAAGCGTCCCACTCGTTCGTGTCCATCTGTTAGTCTGTCAGTCTACGTCTGTCTTTCAGTCAGCTTGTCAGCCTCTCTGTCGATCATCACAAAATACAAGAGAGAAGTTTTTCTGTGGACTCTATGACAGGGTTAGGCAAAGTACCGGCCCCTGACGTCTTTGGACAGGCTCCTCTGCCAAATGTACTTGTTTTTAATTTTTTTTAAAATTTAACTTAAGTTTATTTAAATTAAATTTAATTTATTAAGAAATCGTCAGTCCATATAATTGTAAAACAATGCACAGAATAACAAATAACGTGGCTGACATGTCCAGTGAGAGCATCAGTGGAGGCTGCCTCCTGGAAATCCTGATTTTAAAGTTTTATTGTGTGCGAACTCAAAAAGCTTTACTTTTCATATTCATCTTGTTATGTGAGCATCATTTGTTTCCCATCCCATTTTCACTAGGTTTGTTGTGTAGTCAGCTGACGTGGGTAACCGGTATAACTTAGAATGTTGAGACGGACCCACAAGTAAAGTATACAGGGGAGAGCATTGGTCAATTCTGTTATCTTACATTGCTTACTTCGCTTAGAATTTAAAGCACTTGTCCATGTCTTGTACGTCTGGATGAGTAGATTAAGTTTATCGCCCCCAGAAAAAGATATTGTGTCATTAAAAACATAATTTCAACCATAAAGTTAATATGTTTTTACGAACAACAAAACACATAGCGTTCAGGTTCATAGCTGAATGAAGGGGGTAAATAAACAAAGAAGGAAACACCCGAACAGAGTTTTAAAAACGAAAATCAGAGAAAGGCCTGAAAATAAATGAAAATACAGCTGATCTTTTAAGTTCACTGATGCACGATAAATATTCGGACATGTCTTACACTAGTGACGAACATGAAAGAGCGCAACCAAAGCCAGAAACCAAGAAATATAAAAGAAAATCAGAATGCATAAGCTGGGTGCAGACACTAGTTTATTGTATTATTTATAAACATAAGATGCAACCCAATCTGTGATAAACATTACAACTTATCACACCTTGCGCACACATACACTAAAGACTGCACGTCACGTCTTCCTCTCTCGACAGCAATGCAAACGTAAGGATGCAGTATTAAATCATATTGAATAATAATTACTGTCATAAATAAATATTAAAATTAAATTATAAATTTTACTAAGTCATAATTAAACTACAGCTTGGCAGACAGACAGCAGTCCACTTATACACATCCATCATAAAGCAAACGAATATTAAAGTTAATCAAATGTAGACCGATATAAACTAATGCAAAAATATATAGCTGTACAATAGTCAACCTTGATTTTACAACAAGACCATGATTGATAATTAATGCAAGTGACTTTTTAGCGCCATTTGCAGTTTAGGAAAGTGTACAGAGAAATGATTGAAAAATCTCTTTAAAAAAGTGGCTATCACGGGATTAAAGGGACTGGAGTAAAAGGTGCAAAATATAAAAAGGCGCAGAAACTGTCAACATAGACAGTTCTTATGTACTTCATGTACCTCATCATGTCTCTAAAACCTTGTTTAAAAAGGACTCGGATTCAAACATCAGTAGGTATATTTTTTCAGGAAAGAAATATAACACCTTTCTCGGTAACACCATCAAAACTGGATTCTAATGAGTCTGATCCAAATCATGGCTGCAAACTAAGTGGACCGACAAAGTTATTCTTAAAATTTACAGATGTGTAGTTAACATTGACATCTCGAAAATGCAAGCCACGGCAACATTTAAAAAATAAATATGGTTCTAAAAGAATAATCTCAATAGAAAAGCGCATTTCGCTTTATTCCATGACTGTATTCAGCAGAATCATCAGCAGGTCATTAACTGCAGTTCCGAACAATAAATAATGTGACACATCATAGTAGGATGAGATATTGGTAATAATTATATCTACAAGCCAGACACAAAGCTGTCAAAGGTCTTAAAGTTCTCAGATACTAAAAATGGAATAAACAAATAAATATGTAAGACGACTATTAAAATAATCGAGCAAACGGGCAAAATATACAAACAAGAGAAATGTGAGAAGCATGACTGACAAAAATGTTATTAGTACATGGCATACTGAGCAAGAATATCTACTTCGTTTGTCTTCATTTGTGAAACGAGCATCAGTTACTTAATTTCTTCTGTGTAATTTCTCCTTTTTTCTTGGTGTTGATTATTTATATTAGGAAGACACATGTATAGTATGATGTCTTCACTCTCAGATATATTAGTATTCTTCTAATGCATTACATTAACCAGATTTATCATTATGTAAAGTGACATCTTTCTTCAGACTGTTGTCGGTGTTTTGTAATATTGTTAATAATATTGTCTGATCACAAACCATTAGTTTCACATCATCTGGTTGCTAGCCGTGTTTTTCGGTTTAGTTTTTTTCGTATTAGGTGGACCAACGTGTAATACAGTAATGCCGTTATTTTCAAGTTTCTCAGTATTTTTTTTAGTATTGGCTTCATTAATGTATTTCATACGAAAGCTTCTTCCCAGTCTGTATGCAACAAACCAGTGTGCGCCGGTGTCATTTTTCTCAAACTGTGCAACTTTCTTTATTATCTTATTGGTGCAGTTATCACACGGCATATAGTGCGAGTACAAAAGAATGAAATCTGGTGATTGTCCGTGTTTTTGTTCGTATTTACGAATAAGTTCGGGGAGTTCTGCCAAAAGAATGTCCTCGGAGTGCATACTTTTACTACGTCCCTTCATTATCTTTTGGCCCATCTTGGTGTTTTGGTACGGTTGGGCTGCCAGAAAATTATCGTACAGACAGTGGTTGATTGCTTGATTGGCGTTTGTGATAAGCAAGGATCTGAGGTTAGGAGGCAGTTGCAAATTTTCAAAGTCCGGAGGACTGTTTCCAAGAAGTAAAAAGCCAAACTGACTGTTGGTTTTGATTAATTTTTCCTTCGACAATGCATTCCTAATATTAATAGCCTGATTAATTAATTGAGCTTCAAGTTTATCTGGTTTCTCTGTAGTTGATTGACCATGACATTGCAGAAGGACTACCAGAAGCACCGACCAGACAATAAACTTCATCTTTGTTGAATCCACGCTAACAGCTCAAGTAGCTGGAAACAAAATGATCAATGATATCAGGTCATTTTTCTACTGAGAAGTATGTAAAAATTTGCGGTGTAAAATATTTTAAAATACATTTTATTTGCAATTATCACTTAGGCAGATGACTGTCTTCTTGTAATTTTTTTTTCTATTTTTACAGTTTAAGGGTTATGGACGCAATGGAAACTTTTGCTGATCATTTATACCTGATATGCAAAGGATGTTGATTAATTTGCTAATCTGTGCTACAGACTGGACAAACAACTAAAAAGAAAAGACTTATTTCATTTTATGGGAGATATGGTTAAATACTCAATCAGAGTGGTTCTAGTCATATCACTATTCAAGACTTTAACTTCAAAAACATCAAATAACACAACTTAAGGGGAAAGGGAAAGAGATCATTAGACACGAGAACCTAAAGACACGAACCTTGGAAAAAGTTGCTTATGGAAACCACTTTTGGGAAAACACAATCACTGCCTGGTGTGCAGATGGTGCAGGAGGTCGTCACTGACTAGAGGCTGTGACTGTTCTTCCAGCAGATGGACTTTTTATAGCTTTTCTTGTTTCTGAACTGCTCAATCGCTGAATGACAATAATTAAGAGGAAATTTAGTCATTAGAGATTAGGAGTATTCTGATGATTCATATCCTGTATAAAATTTCTTCGTCACTGTGTGCGACTTTCTGGAGCTTGAAACAGTAAATTCCGCTGTAACGTTTAAAAACATTAGTTTATCTTATTATCTCGTCGTTTTGTGCAATATTTTTGGTATTTAAAATATTGTCATGGTGTGGTCTGGTGAACTATTTTTAACAATCTGTGAGAGACTTCCTTGAGACATCTCACCCTTGTGGCGACATCTAATGCCGCAAAGGATTATAGAATTTGTCAAGGGACTCAAGTGGATTAATTCTTCTCGCTGGTGTGCAAGTAAATATCTTATCCTGTTGTTACATCCTCCTGAAGTCTGCAAAATCCTTAAGCCATATCTTTAGAGTCTACAGAGGGCTTGCTTCATGACAGCTCATCATCTGCTTCCATCGGTGATATGCCGAGAAACGTACAGAAAGTGGTTTCGATGGCTGTCCATTGTTTTCTCTTTTATTCTGTCTGAACGATATTTGCTAGCTTCTCCTCTTCTTTACTCATTTGGTCCTCTCCGTAATATTCACTCTTACCTCGACTCTGTGTGTGAGCAGGCATAAGCTTACTTAGAAAAGACTAACAGAATGCATTTTTCCTGATGATTAGGTAAATGAAAGAAACCGTCTAAATGTTTATAATTAACTTCAGTTTGTTCTCGAGCTACACACCTACAGATATCATCACTATGTACAGAAAGATATCAGATTCGTGACTTCACGTTTGTTCTCGGGTAGCATAATCAAAGTCTGGTCCCTGCTCTTCCATTAACTATAGCCTTAGGGGCAATAACGTAGACATATACAGTGATACCTCGGTTCTCGAACGCCTTGACTTTCGACCAAATCGGTATTCGACCAGGAAATTCGAGAAAATTTTGTCTTGGAATCCGAACAAATATTTGGAACTCGAACATCCGAACGTCCGAGATGAGCCGAGTTGAGTCGAATGGCGTTCATTCAGCCCAGCGCGCCTTGCTTGCGTCATCAGTGTGAGTGCAGAGAGAGAGAGAGTCACGTTTTTGTGGAGAGAGTCATGAAATGTGTGCAAAATGGGCAGAAATCGCAAATTTTGTTGAACAACATCACCCTGATAAAGTGGTAGCAAATAGAGCAGTTAACATTTTTAATGACAATGTTATGTCCACTTTCCGCAAAATTTTGCAAAGGAGAAAAAAACAGCAA
>SRHC01002752.1:67485-134596 GCA_004794325.1 Pomacea maculata
TTTTATTGAAGAGGACTCCCCTTCAAAACAATAACCATCCCCCTTCCCTCCTCCCTCCACATTCATTCCCTCCTGCCATAAAGTTTGGTACAGGTACAGTAAATGAAACACAATTTACTGTACTGTACTGTACAGTACATTTTATTTTTTTGTTTTTTTGTTTTAATAAATACACTTTTATTTCTTATTTCTTGTTGAGACTCATGTTTTTCTACATATTATATACAAATTAGGCCAGTAAATAGGCATTTTCTGGGGCTTGGAACGAATTAATCCAGTTTCCATTATTTCCTATGGGTTTCATTGCTTCGGTTCTCGAACAATTTGGTTCTCGACCGTCCTCCCGGAACGAATTATGTTCGAGAACCGAGGTATCACTGTACAATTTTTATGTCTGTGCTGTTGACCTCTTTCTGTGTGCAGTGAGAACGAAGAGGTTAGGGAAACATTATCTTGCGCTGGGCTGTATGTACCCAGTCATTAGGAACAAAAATACGTGCTACTAGTTCTTTAAGCCAATATAGTATTCAAAACTTTATACTAGTCTTTTGCTTGATTTTAAGTACTTATTAAGTGTTCTTATGGATGTCGAAAAGAGCCCGTATGTTTAAAAAAATTTGAGACTGATTGTTAATTTCTAACGGTACCATAATTTCTATTATTAGAAGACATTAATAACTTTTTTTTATTGGGGAGGGGGTTCGAAAGTTTTTTATTTTACATTTTTAGAAGAGAATATAGTATCTTCTTTACACTCTACATATTTGTGATAAAAATATAGAATTGGCTTGACGTCGTCGGTAGAAGCGTATCCTGAATGTCGGTAAGTGTTATGCTGCCGGATAGAATGCTACATGGAGCAACAAAAATTATTAAGGGAGCCAGTATAGTTTTGCAAATCAAGTCCAGAAACGAAGTCAAGACATCCCGCATGCGCGCGCGCACACACACACACATACACACAAAATCACTCAGTCTATCTGCGGTAGTTTTTTAGAATGAGATCGGAGTACTGTGAGACAAAGTTGACAAATGTAATTCATGTACTTCTCAGCAAATAATTTGCAAAAAAGAAAGGTATCTGCAAAGTCCAGGTCATCTAGCTGTCTAGGTCTTCCTTTGTTGATCATAAGGGTATGCCATCCGGGCCTGATGCTTTGCCACTTTTCATGCTTTTGATAGCTTTGATGATTTATGTTTTAGTGGGAGGGCTGGTGTTGACATGAAGCGTTTCCCTTACTGGTGGTATGTCAGGTAAAGATGGTAGGCGAGGTCGATTCAGGATCTCTTCAAAGTGTTTCATCAAGCGGTCTCTTTGTCTTGCATCGCTTTTTATGGTCTTATTGTCTTCGCCTTTCACCTGCTTGTTTGGGTTAATGTTCCTGCCTGACAGAGTTCGTGTTATTTCGTATAGTCGCTTCATGTTTCCTTGTATAGCTGCTGTCTCTGCTTCCTCTGTCAGTTCATGTCCTCTCTGACAGACCTCTTCACTTGGCGGTTGGCTTCACAATTCCCGTTTCTAAGACCTTCTCTTGCTGCTCTTGACACTGGTTGAGCTTATGTTTCAGTTCCTTTCTTGATTCAGTCTTTGTCTAGGTCTCTGGGTTCATCTATTCCTTGTGTTTTCTTTCCCTCTCCCCTACAACATCTCTTTCAATGCCCTTAAGTGTTGACCAGTGTTCTTCCACTGATTTGGAAGGACACAATCACTGCCTTGTGTGCAGGAGGTAGTCACTGACTGGAGGCAGTGTTCTTCCAGCTCAAGGACACATTATAGTTTTTCTTGCTTCTGAAACAGTCAATCGTTGAATAACGATAATTATGAGGAAACTTTGTCATTAGAGATTATGTGTATTCTGGTGCTTCATATCCTACATAAACTTTCTTCTTCACTGTGACAACTTTCTGGAGCTTGAAACAGTAATTCCGCCGTTTCAATTATAAACGTTAATTTATCTGATTTATTTCGTTTCTGCAGTATTTTTGGTATTTAAAATGTTGTCATGGTGTGGTCTGGTGAACTATTTTTGAACAATCTGTGCGAGACTGCATTGAGATATCTAGACCATGTGGCGACATCTAATGCCGCAAAGGATTATAGAACTCATCAAGGCACTTAAGTGGATTAGTTCTTCTCGCTGGTGTGCAAGTAAATATCTTATCCTGTTGTTACATCCTCCTGAAGTCGGCAAAACCCTTAAGCTCCATATCTCTAGAGTCTACAGAGGGCTTGCTTCATGACAGCTCATCATCTGCTTCCATCGGTGATATGCCGAGAAACGTACAGAAAGTGGTTTCGATGGCTGTCCATCGCTTTCTCTTTTATTCTGTGTGAACGATACTTGCTAGCTTCTCCTCTTCTTGTCTCATTTGGTCCTCTCTGTAATATTCACTCTTACCTCGACTCTGTGTGTGAGCAGGCATAAGCTTACTTAGAAAGGTCTAAAGGAATGCATTTTTCTGATGATTAGGTAAATGCAAGGAACTATTTATCTAAATATTAATGATTAAACTCATTTTGTTCTCGAGCTACACTCCTACAGATATCATCACTATGTACAGAAAGAGTTCAGACTCGTGACGTCACGTTTGTTTACAGGTAGCCTAATCAAAGTCTGGTCCCTGCTCTCCCATTGATTATAGTTGTATTGGCATAAACGAACCCATATACAATTTTGATATATGTGCTGTTGACCTCTTTCTGTGTGTAGTGAGAACGAAGTCGGCAAGTTGGCTTCCTTAAGGCTTTCACCAGCAGACTTCATAAAGCTCGTCTACAGAGGAATCTTTCCGACCAGGCCCTTGTTGTGATACTGTTGCGATTTCTGTAACAGCTTTTTTTCTACACGAGAGGATTGTTAGCCCAAAGCAAAACCCCCAACCTGGAGGACCAGGTGCAACATTTTAGTCTGGCCTCTCCCCTGACAGACCTGTTGGCTTGGTTACACCTGCCAGGAGCACAAGGCTCCTGCCGACATGGCTCTGTGGATGGACAAGCCACCACACCACTACAAGGTAAGCTGTACCAATTAGTGGTGGGAATAATTACGAGTATTTTTTTTTTTTGTATTCAGTTCTTAGATTTTCTTTAAGACTGACCGACCGACCGACAGACAGACAGACAAAAACACAGAGCAGCAAACAGTTTTCTTAAGCAAGAGGTCCTAGCTCCTCTATGAATCAATAAAAACCGCAAATTAATTATCAAGAGAATATATCCAACTCAAATACTTGAATGACTATGCCCGAACATGTTCTGTTTCTCATTTTGAGCGAGGGAGATGAAGCTGATTGCTCAATAAGTTTATTTATACCAAGCATCCTTTTTTGTATCTACAACACAAATAAAGGTAAATACTTCTGTTTAATTAGATTTCAGCAGACGTAGTTAGTCAAAACTAACGCACATTCACTCATTCAGTCACCCACATTACCCCACAAACGCGCGCGAGCAAAACATAATAGAAAAAAGGAATGATTAAAGATAAATAAAAAAGTGCAGACTTGGACAATTCTTAGACACTACAGGTGTGACATCCAACTGAATTTTGAGCACTATATTATCTTTCAAGAACAGTATTCTACAGACTGAAGTCAGGTTGAATCCTTGTCAGGAACTAAAACCGGAAAAGGTTCCATGTGGAATGGCTGAGATAAGAACTGTGGAATAATGCTGATCACAACTCAAAGTCTTAAGATTGCACATTAATGAGTCTTGAGTATAGTGTCGGCACCATATTTAAGCCCTTACTAAAGGGCCTCACAACCCCATCATATTCCAGAACATCGTCAGCAGTCGTCTGCGTTGACAGCAACTTGCACTTCGTTTAACGAGAGGCCGCTTGCTTCTTCCCTTAACTTCCAGGTGAGTAGTGTTCATCACTAGGCTTCTCTTTCAACATTAATCAGCAGCAGTGTCGTTAAATTATTTCGGAACAGATGATTTTCAGGAAAAAAAGATACTAAACCATATGAGGAGAAGGCTATCAGACAATTCCACATTGTGTCACATGGTCGCTCTTCCGTATTTCAAAATATAATTTAGAATAAACAAACATTTTCACTCAATAAGGAACCTCGACTACTCAAATATCTCTATACATGTCACGTAAATAAAATTAGTAACTGAGACTGACACAATTTGCATTGTTTTGTATTTTTCAGTTCTATTCTATCTTGTTCAAGTTATTACAACAAAAATGAAGGTTCTCCTCCTGTCTGTGATTCTGGTAGTACTTCTCCACTGCCATGGAGGCCTTTCAATGATGGGTGCACAGGGTGGAGATGACGAGAATGAACTACACGCCAACTTGCACGAGCTGGTCAAGAAAATTAATAATGATCTACTGAATAAAAAAATGATTGAGGAAGGAAGGCAATTTGCCTTTGTGCTGATAGGCGACGACACTTTGTTGAATTCTGTCGAGTCTTTCCAGCCTAAGCCTATTCTCATCGCGTCCGGAGAAAATCCGGATGTAAATACCTTCGATAATTTATTGGTAGCTCTACCCTCTGCCAGGGGACATTTTCACTCTGAGTTCACCCTTCTCATGTCACTTCGAAATCTTTACAGCGTTTACAGGAAAAGGTTTAATCGACGCCCCGAGTTTATTCTCTTGTACTCTTATTTCATGCCGTGTAAAGATTGTACCGGTCAAATAATCAAATTAAAAAATGATCGTAATACAGCATTGTATGATCTGAAGTGGTTTGTTGGGTATCGTGTAGGAGACAGTAGAAATGTGCCTTACATTAATGTCCAGACAACTAAGCAGAATGTTGCTTGGTTGAAGGCCAATGGTATCCGCGTATTCAAAGTCGACTTTGCCAAGAAGCCCTCACTGTTCAGTGAAATAGAGCAAAGGAAGAGAGAACACATGCAGTAGACAATCTTGAAGTCTTGAATGTCAATGTGTGTAAAGACTACAGAAATAGACATAGTCTTGCAATGATTTGAACTTTACTTGTATTAAGATATAACCCTCTTTTTTACTTCCTTTTTTTGTACATTTGTTTAGGGTAGAAATGTTGACCCCACGTCCCCCACTCCATCCTCACTGGTATCATATTTTGTAAGAGCGAAACTGAAAATCGCTATTGGGTTCCTCACAGATGTATAATGTGTTTTGCTTTGTTGAATTCTTGTGTAATACTATTCTTTTATATTTACAATAATTATAAAACGACTGCCTTCTTCTCGAAATAGCAAATACTCCTGTCGATGCGGCCTATGAATACAACTCATGATGTGTCAGCAAGTGCTCAGGCTTTGTGTTCTTAAAATGTCAAGTTACTTTATAACTTACTGCCATATTTTTTTTATTAATTTGTTTTTAATTTTAATGATTAAACTTCAGAATATCTTGTTTATTTATGAATTTTTACTTATGTTTTTCGTAACTATGTGTAAATATTGTATCGAAGATTTCCGAGACACGTTTTAGGACTAAACAGTATCTGTAGACACTACTACCAGACATCACCTACATAACACTGAAGGACTTTTTAGGGGGTAGGGGGTCTTCGATATTTTCTAGCTTTCTTTAGCTTGTAATCTACATGAATAAAGTTTCTTATATTGAGCATCACGCATTTGTTATGTTGTGTCGTACTCACTGTCTCCTGATTACAATAGAATTTATCAGTAAATTACTAGGTTCTTTAAAAATTTGTGTTTTAACTGTTACACGATTACACTATCTGTGTATCTTTCCAAACTAAGTCAATTCGATCAAAATTTTGTTTTTGCTATACAAAAACATATTCCAAAACACACACACGTTTATCGATATATTCGATGTTTGTAGTTATTTAGGCTGGCAATCAAAATACAGTTCCTAGCTACCAGAAGGAGCAAACAGTTTCAACAGCTTTTCTACGTATCACACTGGGAGCAAGAATATCTACTTTGATTTTCCCACAGTCTATGTTAATATTATTAGGGATTTTTTTCTATAATTAATTCCAGGTATCCCTCCTTTCCTAGTAAGCAAATTAAAGTGGTTGCAAGTCACTCTCTTAGGATAAGATATTTTCTCACTATTTTTCATTACGAGAGAGGTTAGTCCTGTTGGTCGTAAATCATTAGGAATGATTAGGATTAACTTTTTGTGGGGAGAGGGAGGATGTTAGAAAGTTTCCAAAGTGCTGGAATGTGCATTGAGTCGAGAGACAGTTTGAAACTTTGTTGGAAAAACTCCACACAACTGAACATCACACCAGTGTAAGACACACCCACTGATGCCATCAGGCTTCATCATTGACCTTCACCCTCTAGGGCGATACCGTCACAACGACTTGAGAAATTATTATATTATCATCGAAGACAAGTGACTAAGCTCCCTAACTTTATAAGAAAAATCATATTCTCGAAACGTGAGTATAAATTATTCAAAACATTTACCAAGTCCTGATCATGGAATTTGACTGGTTGTCTGGTACAATGCACCTGACTGACAGACCATCGACTGAATCCCCGTCCAGACATAACAAAGGTCACCATCACAGTAACGCAGCTCTGTCTTGTCTTTATACTCTCTTCATCGCTTACTTTACCTCTCTATCCACAGATCTTTTTGCCAAGGCTACACCAGTGAAAAAAAAACCACGGTTTTTACCTATTTAGTACATTCTTCAAGCTCTTGCTTACCACCCGGCGCAAGGACATTAAATTGTTAATCTATGATACAGATTGGGAAAAACAACTTTCAAAAAAGACACTTCATTTTATAAGAAAAATTGGTTAAATACCAAATCAGAGTGGTTCTAGTCATATGACTATTCCAGATTTCAATTTCAAAACTATCAAATAACACAAAGTAAGGGGGAGTTTAAAGAAAACACTATACGCGAGAACCTACAGACACGAACATTAGAAAAAGTTACTAATGGAAACCACTTTTGGGATGACACAATCACTGCATTAGATGGTGCAGGAGGTCGTCACTGACTGGAGGCAGTGTTCTTCCAGCTCAATGACATTTTATAGTTTTTCTTGCTTCTGAAACAGTCAATTGTTGAATAACAATAATTAAGAGGAAACTTTGTCATTAAAGATTATAAGTATTCTGATGCTTCATATCCTCTATAAACTTTCTTCCTCACTGTGACAACTTTCTGGAGCTTGAAACAGTAATTCCGATGTTCCACTTAAGAACATTAATTTATCTGATTTATTTCGGTTTGTGCAGTATTTTTGATATTTAAAATGCTATCATTTTGGGTTCTGATTGCCTATTTTTAAGCAATCTGTGCGAGACTGCATTGAGACATCTCGCCCTTGTGGCTACATTTAATTTGGAGAAGGATTATAGTTTTTGTCCAGGGACTTAAGCGGATCAGTTCTTCTCGCTGGTGTACAAGTAAACATTTTATCCTGATCACAGCTCCAAGTCGTCAGATTACACACTAATGAGTCTTGAGTATAATGTCTCACCATATTTAAGCCCTCACTAAACGGCCTCACAAGCCCGCCATATTCCAGAACATCGTCAGCAGTCGTCTGCGTTGACATCAACTTGCACTTCGTATAACGAGAGGCCGCTTGCTTCTTCCCTTGTCTTCCAGGTGAGTAGTTTTCATCACTAGGATCCTCTTTTAAAATTAATCAGCTACAGCGTCGCTAAATTAATTAGGAACAGATGATTTTTAGAAAAAGATATACTAAACCATATGCGGAAAAGGCAGTCATAAATTCCACATTGTGTCACATGGTGGCTTTTCCGTATTTAAAAATACAGTTTAGAATAAACGAACATTTTCACTCAATAAAAAACCTCGAGAACTCAAATGTCCCTATGCATATCTCTTAGGTAGAATTAGTAACAGAGACTGAAACCATTTGTATTGTTTTGTATTTTTCAGTTCCATTTTGTCTTGTTCGAGTTATTAGAACAAAAATGAAGGTTTTCTTCTTGTCGGTGCTTCTGATAGTACTTCTCCACTTCCATGGAGGCCTTTCAATGATGATTGAACAGCCTGTAAATCAAAATGATCCACAATACGCCAACTTGAACAAGCTGGTCAAGAAAATTTATAATGATCTACTGAATCGAGCAATGATTAAGGAAGAAAAGCAGTTTGGCTTCTTGCTGCTGGGCGACGACACTTTGTTGAAGTCTGTCGGGTCTTTCCAGCCTAACCCTATTCTCATCTCGGCCGGACAAAATACGGATACAAATATCTCCAATGATTTATTATTGGTAGCTATACCCAACAACTCAATTCACTCTGAGATCGCCCTTCTCCGTGAACTGTACCCTCGTCGTTATAAAGCTTACATAAAAAAGTATAATCACCACCCTGAGTTTATTCTCTTGTACTCTTATCTAATGCCGTGTGGAAAGTGTACCACTGAAATAATAAATTTCAAAACAAATCATACTACGGAAATGGATGATGTGAAGTTGTTTCTTGGATATACTCAAGAAAAGGGCAAAAATTCGCCTTACATTAATCCCCAGACAACTAAGCACAATGTTGATCGCTTGAGCGAAAATGATATCCGCGTGTTCAAAGTCGAGTTTGCCAACCAGCCATCACTGTACAGCAAAAAACAAAAAAGGAAGAGAACACACATGCAGTAGACAATCCTTAAGTCTTGCATGTGAATGTGTGTAAAGACTACAGAAATAGACATGGTCTTGCACTGATTTTAACTTCACTTTTATTAAGATATAACTCTTTTTTACTTCTTTGTTTTTGTACATTTGTTTAGGGTAGTAATGGGGACACCACGTCCCCCACTCCATCCTCACTGGTATCATATTTTGTCAGAGCGAAACTGAAAATCGCTAGTGGGTTCCTCACAGATGTATAATGTATTTTGCTTCGTTGAATTCTTGTGTAATACTATTCTTTTATATTTACAATAATTATAAAATTACTGTCTTCCTCTCGAAATAGTGATGACTGTTGTTGATGTGGACTATGGACACAACTCATGACGTGTCACCTACCACTCAGGCTTTGTGTTCTTAAAATGTCAAGTTACTTTTTAACTCAATGCCTTATTTTTATTAATTTTTTTAAAATTTTAATAATTAATCTTCAGAATATGTTGTTTATTCATGACTTTTTACCTATGTTTTTCGTAACTATGTGTCAATATTGTATCGAAGATTTCCGAGACTGGTTTTGAGGACTAAACAGTATCTGTAGACGCTACCACCCAGACGTCCTTAATGACTTTTCTGGGGGTAGGGGGTCTTTATTAGCCTTCAAGAAACTTCGATATTTTATATTTTTCTTTAGCCTTTATCAGCATGAATAAAGTTTGTTATATTGAGCATCAAGCGTTTGTTATGCTGTATCGTATTCACTGTTTTCCGATTACAGTAGTATTTACTAGTAAATTACAATGTTTTTTAAAATTTGTTTTTACTGTTACACGATTTCACTATCAGTGTGTGTTTCCAAACTAAGTCAATTCGATCAAAGTTTTGATTTTGCTATTCAAAAACATATTTAAAAACACACATACGCGTGTTTTTCGGTATATTCGATGTTTGTAATCCATTTAGGCTGGCAATCAAAATACAGTGCCTAGGTACCAGAAGGAGCAAACAGCTTTTCTAGGTTTCACACTGGAAGCAACAACATCGTCTTTGGAAAAAGTCCACCCAACTGAACATCACACCAGTGTAAGACACACCCACAGATGGCATCAGGCCCCATCATTGACCTTCACCCGCTTGAGCGATTCCGTCACAACGACTTGAGAAATTATTATATTATCATCGACGACACGTGACTGTCCAAGGTCCCTAACTTTATCAGGAAAATCATGATTCTCGAAACGTGCGTAGAAATTATTTAAAACATTTGGCCAGTCCTGATCATTGAGTGTGATCGGTTGTCTGGTATAACCCTCTTGACAGGCCAAAGACTGAAGGGTGTGAGACAAATTGAAGACAAGTTGAATCTTTGACAGGGGACGACAACCGGAAAAGGTGCCGAGATACGAGGTTAATACGAGGTCGATGTCGTCAGACTGCACGCATACTGAGTCTTCCTGTTTACGGAGAAAGATGTCGAGATTTCGTGGTAATACCGTCAGGCCTCGCTGACAATCGGAGATACGTCACTTAAAACGGCTGACGGAAGATGACGACGACGACGACGACGACGACGACGATGATGATGATGATGATGATGATGATGATGATGATGATGATGATGATGATGATGAGTTATCTGAAATCGGTATTTGTAAGAATATCCTTATTGATCCTCACGATGCACGCTTAGAGCCTTCCACATGCGATTAAAGTTGGACAGACAAGAGTCTTCAGACACAAGGGATAAGAGGTTTAGAGAGCTTAAAGACTTCATCGGGATACAAGCTCAGGATGTGACTTTGACTGGTTCATCAGTGATAGGACTTAATCCACTTGAAGACACTTTATTAGTTACATAATCCTTCTCAAATCTCGATACACTTTGACTCTTTGGCACTTTGAACTCAGTTAACCTTTCATAAGGTTTCCTGCACCCAATGAAGTCAGAAATAAGTCTTAGTTTTCTTTGTCAGAAGATATAGCTTAGAAGATGTCTACTTCTTTCATAGACACAGACATGCAGGCATACTTAAAAAGTAGTTGAATGTATTTGACCCCATGGAGGTGTCATCGCATTGATAAGGTTTGTTGAGTGATTTGAAACCCTTTACGAAGATAACGGCACAGAAATCATGGTGAATAATTAATCGGAAACAAGAACCTGAAAAGGTTTCGTATGGAATGGCTGAGATACTAGGTATTGGATATTGCTGGATACAGCTCAGTGTCATTTGACTGCGCAATAATTGTTCAAGAAGATTACAACAGATGGTCTTGAGATAGGAGAGATGAGTTGCACTCTCACGCACTATTTGCTCTCCCTCAACAAACACACACACACATACCGAAACAGAGAAGAATGATCGCACATATCCACAGCTCATGCATGCTTACATGTGTTCAAAAGAAGTAAACAGGAAATTGCATAGAGAGCATGCAGAAGACAGGAACGAAGATCCAAGGGGACATGAAGACAGGCGTGGACATCACTTATTGTGCGTCTGTGGGTGTACCGTGACCGGAAGGATATATTTCATCAGAATGTAGTGATAAGAGTCTTAAGGTCTACAGGGAACTGCTGTAGCAAGATGTTAAGAGATTTTGTAATAGGATTAAAGCCAGTTAATGCCACTTCAAGTGAATTTCAACTGAAAATTGCTCGAGTGCGAAGTAGAAGATAAATCAGTTAATCAACGCTTAATATTTAAATTAGAATTTCTTATGATCCATCTTCGATTGGTTAGTGACTACTTCACGAAAACCAATAAATTCCGAAAAGCTCCATAAACAACGGGAGTCCGTGTTGGCGAAGCCAGCTTTCATCATCTGTCCAGAAGGACGCTTTAGACAGTCTCCATATCTCCTTACGTTTGAGGTAAGTGGCTTAAAATAACCACTTTAAGATAGCAAAAAGATGCATTTTAAAAGTCAGTGAAAAAATTGTTTTCAGATATCTCTCTCTCTCTCTCACACGCACGCACACACACAAAAATCTTCTTTTGCTCTCATCCTTTCTTGCAATCAACTAGACTACAACTCCTATGTTCGCAAAGTGTGGATTAACCTTAACTTTGTCGTTACCTTTTCAGCCGTAATCCACATTCAAAGTCAACATAGACGCAGCCAAAATGAAGTGTATGGTAACATCAGTGATTTTTGTTGCTCTGCTGCATTGCTGCATAACTGAGCCGTTAAATGATGACGAACTGACAACACAATTATCCCTAGAAATTACATCCATTAGAAATACCTTAATATACAAACGCCTGATTTCTCGTGACAGACAATCTGGATTTGTGTTGCTTGGTGATGCGGATTCGACATATTTTCAACACCCTCATGTCAACACAAATCTTGTGATTTCCAGCAGGACATTACCAAGGATAGATAACATGCGCAATCAGTACGACAATTTTCTGGCAGCTTTGCCTATTGAAAAACACACACACTCAGAGGATATTCTTCTTGAAGAGTTAAATCCTCGTCTCTACAATGCATACAGGGATAAGCATGGGCATCCACCACAATTTATTTTGCTATACTCCTACTATGTGCCGTGTACACGATGCACAGAAAGGATACTAAACATTAAACAGAGTTCGCCTTATAGTGACATGCGCTGGTTTGTTGCCTACACTAATGATAATTATGGGTACCCAGGCGAAGCGCAACAAAGTGTAAACCGCATGGATCAAAGCGGTATCAACATAATTCAGGTCTAGAACAATATTTGTAGTATGTAAAACATTTAAGCATACCATCTTTTTCTCTCTCTTTCATAAACTAATAATGAAAGAATATTTTTACTCTGAAAAATCTTTTTTTAACAATAGCAATGACTCTTTCCGTTCGTTCTTTTAATCAGTCATTAGATTACCAAAATTGTATGATTTGTGCTCCAAAAGGCATTGTTGATGTTTTATTTACTTTCCTTTGTCTGACATTGTTAATTAATTTAATTAACTTTAACATTATTTATTTTAACATAAAAGTTGTATGCTTATTTGAAAAGAAATACGAGGCTTGCCATTTCGTCAGCTTGACAATGACAGTGTTTTTGTTTTTGTGTTTTTTTTAAATCTCTTTTTGTTAAAGTGAGAGGACAAAAGAAGCTGAGGTCCTTGTTCACTACCGCTACAGGCGGTCTCTGTTGGACATTAAAGCTTATTTCTCGTCTGATATCAAAGACGGGGCCGATAAATCGTTATTGCATCGATATCAAGTAACATTTTGCTTATTACACATCCATATGTTACTATATTTACATTTGTTGTCACACTTGCCTCTGTGGTCACATTTTAGGAAGCCACAAGCTTTTTTTTCGAAAAGTTTCTTTTGATTGCGCACGATTCAACATTTTATTAAAGCATTTATGACTTTGCCTTACTATTGTATCAGCACTCTCCCTGTGTATGTAATTAAACTGGTGCTCAGTAGTCTTTGTACTAACTACACTCTATCGGTAAATTTGTTCATTTGCTTTGATGTTCTCATCCAGTTTGAATTTCTAAACAAGAAGCTGTGATTACAGATTATTTTGTACACACACCAATGCCTTAAAATTTCATCTGCGACATAACTGTCGATTAATCAAAATAAATACAAATCTTTTGTAAAAAATGTGCTTATAGACGTCTCTAGGTAAATTGCATTGTCAAAATTACCTTCCCAGCTAATTTTTTGGAAGGGTTTCTTTGTTATAATTATGAATGTTACATTTTATGCATTTATGTTGTATCACATTGCAAATGCTTAGTATATTGTACTGGAATAATAAAGATATAATTACATGCTTGTATTGTCGACATTGATCTTTCTTACTGATTATTGTACATGTTTAGTTGCTCTCTGTCAAAGACCTCAGGTCTCTTTTACTCTCTGTACATTCCGTTTCCTTTCAGTAAAAATAAATAAAGCAAATTCGACAGGGTTATGTTATTAACAAGAAAAAGAGCGAGAAAGAGAGAAGAGAGCGGGAGGCAACTGTCTGTCTGCTGCTGACCTAGACTAGATTATTTCCCTTGCACGTGAATCAGATTCGTCGTCTACCATGGAACTTTGATTATTGTGGAACGAATCTGTCTCAGATTTTTAAAATGAGTTCTTTTAACAAACCAGGGCCAATTGTTTAAACACTCACACACATGAGACAGGCAAAGCAGTCTAATGATTCGGAGACAAAACAAATTACAGTCTTGAAATACTTTCGTCGTAAGCCATTTGTTGTCTCTCGTCAGTGTTGCCGTCTTTCACGTTATGAATATAACGGCAAATATTTTGGGTGAGGTTGGTTCAGTGGCATCTGACCCGGTGTTTCTGCTGTGAACACCTTCTTCTGCCCAGCTCAAAATCGGTGCATTGTGTAAACTACAAAGATCTACATACACCTGTCCCCCTAACATAGTTAAAATAAAAAGTATTTTATTAGCCAACTTTTTGTTGTCCCCCTGCTCTGTCCCTCACCTTTTCTCTCTTATTCTCTTTGTATGAGTGTGTCTCTCTGTGCTTATCCGTTGTTTGGTCATGATGTGTGTATTTGTGTGTTTATCTGTCTATCGGTCAGCGTTTGCTTGTGTGAATGTGTTTTAAGGTTTGTCAGTTTTTCTGTATGTCTTCATGTGTGTGCATGTGTTTGTGTGTTTGTCTATCTGAAAATCTGCGTGCACGGGTGTGTGTGTGTGTGTGTGTGTGTGTGTGACTCCGCATGTCCCTATATGTTTGTGGCTCTGTCTCAATGTATTTGTATGTGTTTGTGTGTCCGTATTTGTATGTATCTGTGTAGGAGGATCTGCCTGTCTCCATATATGTGTGTAATTAAACTTGTGTATTTGTGTGTGTGCTCTGCCTTTACCTATGCGTGTCTGTCCTACTGTGTGCGTGTGTGTGTGTGTGTGTGTTTGCATGGGCGTGCGTGTTTGCGTTTGTAAATAAACACGTTTGTGAGTACATCCCCTTTAAACACATTTTTGAGCACATCCACTTCATTTTACCGGGTTCTTTCTCCACAAAGCAAACTATTTCTAACAAAGAGATTGAGATCAAACACTTCTTCTTTGAAGGCAGAAATGTGTGGGCGTCCGCATGTACTCCAAACCTGTTTATCAAGACCACGTACAGACTGAAACGATCCCTGAGGATATCACGACACATTCAATCCCCTGTTCTGACCGTGGGGGGGACTGTTTGCTCAGTGTGAAATACGTGCTCACCTTCTCCACAGTAAGCTTGGCTAACTTACAGGTCTTCCCCTTGTATGTATTATCTATCATGGAAGATTTCTTTAAAGTCAAACATCCGATCAAAATAATCATTTCACTTAGTTGAAGGTCCTGACAGAATCTGGGAATTGCAGTTTGGGCTAGTGTGCAAGTATTATTTTATTATGCAAGTATGGTATTATTTTGAATTTGAAATTAATTTGAGATAAGTGTTGTTTTAAAAGAATCACGGATCATTTTTCAAATATATTTTAAATTACAAAAATGGTTAATAATTATGACATTCAGTAAAGACTATAAGAAGCAATCAGTACTTTAAATTGTATATGCTTGAAGTATGTGTCTTGTTAAGCAAAGCAGTTAATTAGAAGAAACATTCTCTCCTTTTTTTTTCTTTTTCTTCTTCTGTTTTTTTTTCTCTCTCTCTCCTACACACACACACACAAACATACGCACGCACGCACTCACACATTCTCATGAACATTCTGTTTCAGTGCCTAAAACTTTAATATAACAATGAGACTTCCTAAAACATATTTATTAACTATACACTCCGCCAAGCATTTAATCTGTTAGTTATAACTGGCTACAAAAATGTAGAAGTATGGAA
Organism: Pomacea maculata; assembly: GCA_004794325.1. Taxonomy (NCBI): domain Eukaryota; kingdom Metazoa; phylum Mollusca; class Gastropoda; order Architaenioglossa; family Ampullariidae; genus Pomacea; species Pomacea maculata. The sequence continues at coordinate 82,872 of SRHC01002752.1, forward strand.
TATGGAAATATTTAAATTACAATGCGATTGGAAGACAACACACCACGTGACACGCTTTTAAATAATTTGAGTGACAAATGACTAAAAAACTAAAGTAATTAAAGTCTTTTTAGTGACTATATAACTAAGTAAGATATCTTTCTTTCTTCATTAAGTTGATAGTACCTAATTTTTAATAAGTTTTTCTTTCAGTCACTAGGTAGCTAAAGTAACGAAGAATGTATAATATGAAAGGTGTTACCTTCGCTTGGTTGCTAGACTGCAAGTCTCCATAAAGTACTTGACAGTCGCGTGCTTCAAGAGAACCGCGGTCAGATATATATCGAAATAAAAAGTAACGGGTTTGCTGTGACAACACTGTATATCTCTGTACACCTTCTCGTTAAACAGACTGTCAGGTGAACAGTCGAGCTTCATAAGAAGGTGAAAGACAGTGTCAATAAAACATTGTAGAAGGAATGGCACTTTATGGGGTTTATGTGAGAGTGGTGTATAATTATGCATGCGTCAGTCTGTGTGAATGACTGTGTACGCGCATGGGTGTGGGTGGGTTTATGTGTGCCTGCGTGGGCGGGTGTGAATGGAGAGAAGGAGCGGCGAGGGAGAAATACTTCAGTTGCGTCACGTTACCACTAGTCGGCTGAGAACAGAACTTCAGGAATCTGTATCTATACGACATCTTTGTCCACTTCAGTGTGGTCCTCAATGCTTTTTAAACTGTATAAACTGTTGAGTTTAGGAGTGCCCGTCGCTAGGGTGAGTGTCCTGAAAATCTCGTCCACAACAAATACCACACTTATCTCTGCTAAAGCCAAAGAAAGATGGCATTCTACAACTGATTCCTTTCTCGATTTTGAGCATTTGGTTGATAATTTTCTTTAAACTATAAGGGAGATCTTTATAATTAGAAAAGAACCATGTCTCAGTTAAATATTTTGAAGACAAGCATAATACATACGACTGAAAAATATTCAAAAACAAAAAACAAAAAAAAAGTGCACATGTCTTTTAGGGACTTGGGTGGATCCTGAAATTTAAGAGCAATAGACATGTTTTAAATGGCATGTATTACGAAACTTTTCAACGATATGTAGTAATAAGACCTACATGGCAGAATTAATGAGTTAAAATGCTCGGGTGGTATTCTCTTTGTTTGATACACACTGCTCTCTCGCAAGCTTCGCTGGGTTTGTAGAACAGACAGCGGTCAAAGTTCAAAAGCTCTCACCAGTGTGTATTGTCGCTGAAGTAAAGCAAGAGTGTAACCAGACTCTACAGTTATTGTGTCCATCTGATTGAGTTTCTATTAGTTTACCAGCTTCTAATCCTATTGACGTCTGTGGTCAGTCGACAGACGAGGGCTCAGATGCACAACACATTTATAATGTTAAACATTTTAAGGCCTTAAACTTATTTATATAATCAGCTTTATAAAAACACGGTGCAGATCACAATTTTAGTATGTTTTAAGTAAGATAACAACTGCTGAAGGCTGACTTCCGTTCCATTCAACACAATTATTCGTAGGCGTTTGTGCAACCAATCTAAATGACAAAGAAACGATTTTCGAAAAACGTTTCTAGATGTGCTTATTGAGAACGGTTTCAATTTCTAGAAACTAGTTCCAGACCCTGATCGCCTGACTGACTTTTAAAACTTGATACGACCATAGAAATTCTTAAGTCAAAGACGTAGACCCAAAGACTATTAGCCATAGGGGAAGTGAATTTAAGTGGTCCACCGTGTCTAACGTAATGCATGTACCCGCCCTTACCCTTCTGCTGTCGTTTACCTTAGATCCTCCCCAACTGACATAATCCTGTAAAACCTTTTTTTAAAGCAAGAAAAGTACAAGCCATTTTTAAGAAAGATCTTTACGATTCAAGTAAAGAATTCGTACTTGCAAACACTATGAATGACTCCACTACCTGACAAAACGAACGTCAGTGAAACTGTTATCGCGGCGCCGGGAGAAAGGGGTGGCTGATGGTAACAGTCATGTGTGACGTTACACCCCGCAGTCCTGACACACCCTGCTCGCTTGACTGCGTTTTCTACCCGACACGCCGTCTGCAGTCTTAATTCCCTTACTCTGGGGTCCCACCCTCGACAAAGCTTTACATTTCAGCCCAAGACTTCTTTTTTATTTTAAAAGCTCTTCTTCCGCATGACTGGGCATTAGACTTGCAACATGTTTTCTGCTTGGCTGAGACACTCAGTTGCATACATTTTTGTGAACAGTTTGATAGTCTGTACAAACATTATATAAATATATACACACATCTGCCGATAGATTTTTCCAACCAGTTAAATAATTTTTATCTAGTTAAAGCTAAGCGTTAATATTTCAGTAGAATATAATAAAATTTGAAGGTATTTCATTAATTAATAATTTAAAAGCGGTGCAAACCACAGCTCCAGGCTACTCTCCCTCTGCATGAACATGAACACTCTACCCTCCCTCTTCACTGACATTTCCTCTCTTTCTCCATTCTTCTTTCCTTAAAAAAGACACACGCAGAGAGAGCTATCCCAATGTACCCCTCGCAGCGGAGACCACAGAAGGGAGGAGGTTGTCAGAGAGTATCAAGTCACCTCAGACCTCAGACATATCCCCACAAAGCACTATCATCGGCCTTGCGAACTCCCGGTCCTACCCGAAATAACCCCGTCAGACAGGTTTCGTGCAGTATTGAACATCGCACTTCACAACCGCCTGCTGTGCAAGACTCTTTCCCACCTCACCACTCACACCCACCCACCCACCCACGCCATGTCTGCGTCGACGCACTAAGGCAACCTGGACTCTCACCACACCATGGTGTCCTCACAGAGGACGGTACGAACTTCTGTATGCCGGTGCCTCCGACACCCTGGACACCTCTGGATTACCTGCTGACTGTCTTACCTTCCACGTCAGGTAAGTGTCGAAGGTGTGGAGATCAAAGTTGAACCGTCAGATGCTAGTTCTAAGACTGACAGTGAGTGAGAAGTTTATCTGTCTTTCTTTCTGTCTGTCTTCCTATCTGAGTGGTATTTCGTATTCTGTATTAACATGCCGGTATATTCTTGAATTCTTTGAAGCGTGTAAGCAGTACTTTGTTGTTGGGCTTGTACGCCTTACATAACAAAGATCGAATATAATCAATCGATGTTGCCGTTCTTAAGCAGCGAAGGAATAGTTGACGATGAAAACTTACCTGAGCATTGATCCAGTCACTACGATTTTAAATCAACATTGATATAGACAGTCCTGGTCTCCATTTTCTAATTAAAACAACAACAGATGAGTAGAGATGGCGATAAGGCACGAACAAGTAATACAGACATCAACACATAGATAAAAAGGACCGACTATTGTTTGAAGGTAGAGCGAGTACATATTAAGATTGTCAGAAACAAAAAGCATTGTAGTTACGTGTAGACACTCTGTCTGCATGCATGACACAGAGATGAATAAGGGTTTTGTATCGTGTCCCCCTGAGGTAAAAACTAGAAATTCTCGTTGTCGGTGAAAGAAGTGTTACCTTGTACATTTTACAAAAGAAGACCTCCCTTCCAGCTCCAGTCCAGGTCTTTAGTCTCATGGCAGCCTCCACTATACACACGCTCACAAACACACATACAAACGAACACACGTGTAGAAGCGCATGAATAAGATCACAGGTGAAAACACACACAAACCAACAATGCAGGCACGTGTTCGCACACGTGCAGTGAACGCTTCGGTCCTACTTTCTTTTTTACTACAGTGATTCATCGTTCTTTTCATTGACTTTCTATCAGACATGCACAGATACTGTGTTGCTACATTTTTTTGCCAGGATATTTTCCGCATTATTTTGTACTTACTGAGCTCAATAATCACGCACACTGCATGATAGCTTGAATGTGTGTTAGTGGCTGTGTTGTCACGACAACAGACTAACCCTAACAAAGGTAGATTATAGGTATCAGCAGACATACCGGTAGATGCTTCTTCAGAACTTAACAAAATCAACATATTAATGATGGTTGATAAGGTAAGACACTGCCAAAGTACTACAGTAGCCTCATGTCTGGAGTTTCTCACGATGGTCTTTAAAGAAGGGATTGAGAGTGTTGCGAGTGATAGACATCAAAGATCTTCGATTCATTTGGCGTGAAACAGTCGAGAATCAGTTTTTGCTAGAATAATTTCAAATATCGTTTGTTTTCAGTTTCAGTTTGTGGAAAAGTCAAGCTTAAATGATTTTAACGGTTGACAATTGCACAGTTGCCTGGTATTTTATTTGTATCTGGTGTCTTCCATGAGTATGTAGTCTCGTGTTTAGTGCACGTGACTGTGACGCAGGTTTCAGAAGGTGGTCGGTTGGAGGTCCTGTTTGGGTTTTCAGCTGGGAAACGTCTAAAGTCTATCCAACAGACATGAGTATGTGATGTGTCAAGGTAGTCAGCAGGTAGAAAGAGTTAAAGACTTAGGCTACACGTTCTTCATGCCGTGACTAGACACAGTGAACACCCGCGTCAAATAATTTTTATCTTTACTTTTCATATCTGAAATGAAGAGGAGAGAAGAGATGGTAAGAAAACAGTATCAGGTGACTCACTTTATGATCATCGCTTGGAACAGTAACTGGTTTTAGACTTTGTTCTCGTACAAAGAGCTGATCTTGTCTTTTTTTCTGAAATACTTCTCTGAAACAGGATTGCGTGACTGTTCTGTACACACGCAACGGACGCCAACTCCAGATTTCCATGCACCCAAGATGTTGTGAAAAAGGGTGGAGACTTTTGTCATACCAGGACCTGTGTGTGTGTGTGTGAGAGAGACAAAAAATCTTATCAGTGTGTGAGCATAAAGATTATGTTTCGTCAGCAATAAACATTTATGGTGTCACGCGTCACGTGATGCTATTCGATCACAAATATGATGACCATACAACCCTGAAGACGCTGAACAAAGAGAATTGAGGACCGAAGGGTGTCGGGCGGTGGAGGGAGGGAAGGTCTAGGTGCACATTATCGCAGGCCGAGAGATTAATAGCGAATAACAAATGTCGCTCGTGTTTATAGCCTGACAACGGATTACGCAAATTCCACCACAAAACTCGCCTTTGGAAATTATGACCAAATCCCTGAATACCATCGGAAACCTGTTTTCTTGTCTCTGTTCGCAACGAACGCTTTGCCCTCTGATTACCTGAAGTGACTTCTTGTACTTACATCACAACTGAGGCACGTGAATGATTTCACAAGTCTCGTTCAGCCCAGCAACTCTCCTATTCACTTCGGTAAAGCTGAACCCTCAGTTTTTATCTCTGTGAGAGATCTGAGTGTGTGTTTGTACGTCTGTACATGTGTGCATATCGAAGCATATATTGCATAATTTTATTAATCGCTTATTTCTGTAGTCTGTTTTTCTTTCTCTCCCCTTAGAAGGAAAGGAGGGGGAGAGAAAGTTTCTGTGCAGGTGGTTAGGTTAGCAGATGGTTAGGTTTGGTGGGTGGGTGTCTGTGCCTACAACTGTCAGAGTGCTCCTCCATTGACACAGCAGCGAGGTGATGATATTAAAACCGACCTCTCCTCGGTGGCGGATGAATGTCATGCAATACACACTGTATCTCGCGCCACCCCTTTGGTCAACATACGTATGTCGTTTACATCTATCTCTTATTCCTCTCAAGTACGTCTCTGCCGTGTGTCGAAACTCACTCGGAGCGTTTCACGGCATGTCGTAAAGCGGCAAGACATCATCGGAAGAACTATTTGCAGATAATGTAGTCATCGTCCCACTTCTGTCCCCTTAACCTGTCTACTCGTGGTAGATCACGTGTTTAAATAACTGCAATTTGATGTCATCATCATCATCTCCCCGGTAGCATGTCGCAATTTGAGTAACGGCCATTTCTGGTGCTTTTGCTCCGGCCATCCCCCAGCATGCACCCGTCATTACGAGACCTTCAACGACAGCTCCAGGCTTGACGCTTTGTAGGAGGGGGTCACCATGAACCTGGAACAAATCGATCTAAACACAGGAAAGCTTTCAGAGTTATACAGCATTTCCGGTTTGTGAAACACGCACACACATCCACACGCAATGTACACGCACGCACACATACACCAACACATGCATTTAAAGGCTAGAAAACGATTGACATCCAAGACGCTATTAATGAATAATTGCTTTCCTTTCTCTCTCTCTCTCCTGTGTGATTCTGTATGTATGTGTGAGAGAGAGAAGAAGAAATAGAGATATCAGAGAGAGAGAGCGAAGGTGCGTGAAAACACTGCTGTCCACAGAATGCAAGACTCTTGCTCTAAGACTCCCCCATCCCATGTATACCTCCCGCGATGAGGTTACTAATCCCCGATATCCCATGATATACACCAGAAACAAACTCTCCAAAAAAAATTTTAATGGTTCTGCGCATGTTTGTCACCTCCGTCAACCTCTGAGTCTCATCATCACGTGAGACTAAAATTCTCGCTTAGATGAAAGACCCCCACTTGGCTTCTGTCCAAGATGTAACCACGCCTTCTTCCAGGTTGTGCGCGCTTTAAGTCACGGATGATGGAGCAGCAAACCATGTCATTGCGCTGAGTTCTTACCTGTAATGGAAAGTCAGCCAAGCGTTCGCTTAGCGCTGCAGGGGTTAATATCGCAGACGTCACACACCTGGCTTGTCCGTCTACGTGAACTATTTTGCAAAGTTGAATGATCTCAGATTTTTTTCCTGATAAGCTGCATGTCACCTCCCAATCACTGTATCCCTCCCATTTCACCTGCCCCTCTCTCCGGTTCACTCTAAAAAAATATATATATCTTAAAATCAGGTTGAGAGATGGCTTGGTACGAATCATTCAAAAATTTATAGCCATCCATCAACATTCCGACTTTATCAATTTGAACATGCCAATTTGGCTGAGTCATTGGTAAAGTGATGACAAGGTCTCTTTATTATTTGTTTTCTTTTTGGAACTGTAAAAAAATGTTTCCCTGGTATGGTGGGGTGTCTGTATCATGTCTATACCGATGTGCTAAGACATAACATGTTTTTCGTACCTGTAGTCACCGACATCCAGCCCCTTGAATCAAAACCACATAAAACTTGTTACGAGCTAACAAAACAAGAGGAATTCCTTTGAAATTATAGCCGTGCATCAGCAGGCAGCATCTTCGGTCACGTGTCTTCTCAGAGTTTATTCTTGCAGTTTCCGACTTTAAAAACCTCCAACACTTAAAATAAACTGCATGAATAAATTCTTTCGCTCTTTCAGTATAGCCTTTTGTGTAGGGGATCGAATTGTTAATGCGCAGATGATTGGAGGGGAATCTGTGGGGAATTATATTCTAAGTACAATCCAGTATGATGGCTAACGCATGAGGACACCGAAAAAAAAATGTGGTGTAAGGGAAGGTCACTGCTGCCCACGTGACACAGAGATTCAAGGACAAGAGGAGGAGAGGAGAGCCATTAACAAACACCTTGGGATGTGGGTCAACATCGTATAATTGGTCCTGACACTGTCAGCGCGGTATGAGCTTGGCAGTGAGCGGGTGTCGTCCAGGTGTAGACCAGCCTCCAGGTGTGAACGCTTTGAACATCAGACGACATTTGTAGAAGACACTTGCTGATGCTAACCTTCTGTTGGACTTTTGCTCAATGGTAGTTTAAAAATATGGAAAATATGAAAGGGCAATTTCATTGAAAGTTTTATTATTGGCTCAGCCTCCTTTCTTTATACCTCTAGTTAGACAAGTATAATAGTTTTCATATAGCATTTTCCGTCCACCCATCCATCATCATCATCATCATCATCATCATCATCATCGTCATCGTCATCATCATCGTCATCAACTTAATCTTCAGAAGTAGAAACAGTGCTTCCAAATTGTGAAATCTGTTTGATGTTTCTGTCATTTCCATACCTCTTGATAGATAACATTAAGCGAATTTAATATGCTAGACACACAGGCAAACAGTAAAATGTACAGCACACCTTTTTAGTAACTTTCCTTGGGGCGGTTGGTGGACATAGCACCTGCTTACCACAACAGTAAAATCGGGTGACATGGGTTCATATCTTGGCTCCAACATACCTCTCTCTAGACGCGACACTAGTTTACAGGGCGGACTGCCGATGGTTTTATCCGGGTACTCCGGGTAGTCCGGTTTCCTCCACCCTGTGTGCGTGTGTCTGTGTGTATTTTCATGACATTCCCCTTGATGCTTACACTGAAAGTGTGCGCGGGTGCGCCTGTTTGTATGTATGTAAAGCACATTGAGCCGCCTAGTGCTGGCTAGGGACGACATATTAATACTCTGAAAGTGTTTTATTATTTAGCTATTACTGTATTTAAGACTGGGGTACAAACAGGTGTGCCCCATCACCCTGCCCCTGTAACTTCTTGGCGACAGTGTCGTATTTCCACACAACCTGCCAGTAAGGTCCTGGGAACGGCCAGGCAAACAACATCACGTGTCGACAGGATTAAAGACTCCGAGCCAATATTCAGGATGGTCTATAAACTGTGTCAGTGGGGGTCATAAACATAGATGGGGAGGCCATGTAGGAATACGATTAATGGCAAGCTCTTTCTTCTCTACCTGTGTGTGTGTGTGCTTGACTGCCGCGCCAGGTGAATAAGGATTTTGTTCTCGACAGCAGAGATACGTTGACGGTACGTTAAAACGACGTAAACACAGGCTCCCTGGCTCGATCGACTTTATTTCTTTGCCTCTGACTTGCAAGGTGCGGGCTTCTTTTATTCAACAATAAAACAAAGAAACAGCAGACTGCGGGGTGTCCCATTCATTTCTTACGTAACCTTGCATTCGTGTCAAGGCCAAGCCACACTGCACGTGTAACCACGCAGACGAACAGACATGCAAACACGCGCAGAATCATGCACACAGTCATACGTGCGTGCGTTTGACTGACACCATCTTTCTTTTTTGAAAGCCGCAGCTACTTTAGGGTGCGGGTACATAAATCAATACTCGGCACCCAAGAATGTCACACCTTTAATTAATGATCCTGTAGTTCAATATGCTTATTATACATTTTCCTCCGTCTTCTGTCAATCCCACCTCCCCGACACCTCGATAAATGCTTTAATTAGACAGAAGTAAGAGCGCCAGCTTCTTGAGGTTAGGGTTAGATTATCCAGCAGGACATAAGGACGAAAAAGAGGAAAAAACAAAGATTTAAGCTCGGATAACAATCCATGAGTGATCATATACTTCGCGCTTACCAGATCATGCCAGACGACGACGACGACGACGACGATGATGATGATGACGACGACGACGACGACGACGATGATGATGATGATGATGATGATGATGATGATTGCTGCTGCTGCTGCTAAAGGCGGCGACGATGATGACGAAAAAAATAATGATAAGATCAAAGAAAAGACAACGATGACTGAAGCGACGATCAAGCCAATAATATTTAGCCGAGGAAAAGTTCAATGTTGCTGCAGTCCACACGCGTCTGTGCACATAAGTGAACAAGTTTGATCCTACAATATTGTCCATGTCTGTGTTTAATGTCTCCCTTGACGACGGGATGCCAGGCTCTGTATCAACACAACACTCGACCTTCAACCTACCTGCCTCGATTATAAATTAATTTCTGTATTTTTTCCGGCAAAATAAAAGCAAATTTTGATCGACTTTGCACTTTCAATCGACATTTTATTTTCCTTTCTTCCTCTTGTTGATTTATAAATGGCCGAGCAGCTTTCCCAAGAATTAGTCGTGATTCTGTTTTCAGCTTTATGATTCCTACCGCACAAAGTTTCATTAATATAGAGATAAATGTCTATGTCTTACAGACCAATCTTAAGATTAAAAAGATATACTTGAATTTGCATTTTTTTATTCGCAGATGATATTATCTGTGGTTATGAATTTCAAGTGTAATGAACACCAAAATGTACCTGGTGTTATTATGACAGGCTTAATTAGCTTATCACTTTTGCACAGTTTCTAGTGTCAGCTTAGTGCACCTTTCTTTATTTATTCTCATCAGCAGCTTCATTGCTGTTAGTTTTCATGAAGTAGAGAGAAGTAGACGTATTTAGAACACAGTTTACGTGTAGACGAAGAAAAGGACAGAATAGTCACTAGGCATTTTATATCAAATATGAAGACCACCGTTCTCGGACAACAGAGAAATAAAGATATGACAGAAAGCAGACAAAGCTCAGGATCACCTGTTGACACTCAGACCCATTCACACTGTTCACTCGCCCCCTGAAGCCCCAAGAGACTTTTATGAACTGTCGGACGTGGCCGCCGTGTTGTTCGTCCCGTAGGCTGCTCTGACAGCGGAGGACGTAGCGATGGTACGTCACACACCTGCGGGTCACGCGTGACAGAACACAATACGATGGGGGCGCTGTCACTGTTTGCACCACGCAACGCCCGCTCGGCAGTAGTCGCGTCTTCGGGCGACTTGGACTTTGCTGGAAGTGTCTGTCGGTGTCCGAGACGTTGCAGGTGAGGTCTGGAACTCAGGCCAGAGCAGGACGAGGGCAGTAGACAGGTAAGACAGGTGTGAAGGTCGGTTTTTTTCTGTTTTTTTTTTTTTTTTGAAGTGCGGTTGTTGAATGAACCACTACGGTAAGAATGGAGATGATACGCGGAAATGTTTAGTGTGTGAGGGCGTGGATGCGTGTGTACATGCACGTGCGTGTGAGTGTGTGTGCGCGCTCTGACGTTTCGTGCATACCTGGCGCACCTGTCCTAATATCTATGTAACTATGTAGAAGTGGAATGGAGAAAGAGAAAGATAGATATTCGATTATTTATTTTCGGCATAAACTACACTCCTTTGACAAAACTCTGTGGGTAAAATTTGTCACTGTAAGAAAACAAGGTAATCACATTATACAGTTGCACAATATCATACAAGAGATAATGGCTTTCACGTGTGTCTATGACGACACCGACATTAACACTGGAATACAAGGTGAGTGATAATGAATATAGTATCATGCATCTAAGCCATGTAATACAGTATTGTAATGTAATTACTGAACATTTTCGACAACGATATATGTCCTAAACCAAATTTACTTTGAAAGAAAATATGAGGGCTTATATGTAACAACGTTTGCTGGCTCGAAGAAAAACTGTAACGAAGGAAAAGGAAAGCAGTTGAGTCATGTTTTATATTGAAAAAACTGTTTTCAATACACTTTTTATTCGGTTAGTCTATCATGACGCTTGTAGACAGTAACATCAAGAAGTCAAGCTGGGTTCGCTGGTAGTTTAGTGAAATAAATGAGGCACAGGTTCGATACTCGTGTCGAGCAGCAAATTTCCTCTCTGTCCACCCGGCTGTCGGGACTGGGTATCCGACTCCATACAGGGTTGGGGAAGGTAAGGGAGCGAGGGAGAGGACAGGTAAAGCTGGCTCCGACAACAGTGAGGTCTCTAACACCTCACTCCCCAACGACCTGGAAAAGTTAGAAACGACCTCTACCTTTATTTTCGTGTGTGGCGACATTACAAAACTAAAACAGGTTAATTAAGTTCACATGTAGTACATTGAAACGGATCAAACGGAGATAGCTGCTTAGGGACTGAGTTATTAAAGTAGGGAAGAAAAGAGAGGGAAAGCTTAAGACAGATTTAAAGGAGGACAGACGAAAAGTCATTCAATGATTTAGTTGTGGCAGTCGATGTAGGAAAGATACTCATTAATCAAATCGAATTTCTACTGACATTTCATGTACGTGTCTGACTAGGAACTCGTCGGTTTCATCATCTGTCTTTTTATCCAAGTAAATGGAACGGCATGCATGCTTTCGCGCTTCTGAATGAAGATATGAATGTAAAGCTAGCGCGCGCGAACACACAAACACACGAACGCACGCATGCAGAGACTTCAGGTGACAGTAATGTGGATGTTAAGAATGTGGTACGACCAGTAGTCGTAACTTGCAGCAGGCTGTACTTGAAAACACCGCCATTTGCATGTCCTTTTGTTTTCTAGGCCAGAGAGTCGTGCACGATGCTGGACGGTTGCATGAATGACGAGAAAAATGTACACGTAGAGAATATTCTCTGCCAAGCCTCGTGCATGTATTCTGTCCTAGGACAGTAAGAAATTACATAAGTTACATGACTAGAGTGGACAACATTAAGAAACATCATCCACATCCACAATGATGTAAGGTTTGCTCCCACCATAGTGTTGTAGGAGTCTGTGTTATTTTGAGGAGATGCGATGGCGGGGGTCTTTATCACTGTCGTCCTCGCCGTCAACGCCGGAGTAAATCTTGTCACGAGGGCGGCACGGTTGTGGTGTGCAAGTTATTTATAATGCTGTATTCACGAGTTTATGTTTTTAAAAAAATTTGTAAAGGGTTTCCGTGTCCTGCATAAAAAAAGCCCCGTGGATTGTCTTGATAAACAGTAGGAGGAGAATGTGTATATGTATATAAGAAAAGTGTACGAGCGGGGGGTTTTCTCCTCCTTGAATGCGTACTTGAATGTTTCCGTGAGTGCATTTGAGAATGTGTGTGCTCTTGTGCACATGCTTCGGTGGCTGCTTATTCCTGCGCTTGCATGTGTGTGCGTGTGTGTGCATCTATTTACACTTTGCCCAGAGAACCAAGCATCGCCTACACTCGTGTATTTGTTTTTCAAGACTACTTTCAAAAAGAACCCTGACACATGAGTAGCTTTTACGCGATTTAACGAAACAAAGTCCTGCTTCATTGTTGTTGTTCTTTGTTTAGAGGATTAGCTCCTCCTACAGACACATTGCCCAACATACAGGATGACACGGAGACATGCATACTCGACCTTTGTAGGCGTGCGTGCCTGCGTGTGAATGAGATCTGCTTGTCAGGAGGCGGACTGTATATGTGTGCCACTCCCTTACCTATAAGACACACATTCCCCGGCTATCTTACGACACCCTGTTAACGCCTGCATGTCTGACAGCTTGTGTCCAACATGCGACTCTGTTGGACAGGTGAGTGGCTATTGAAAACTCTTTGGAAAATACCTATGCCAAGTATGTAATTCAACAAAAATGCATGTATTTTTTTTTTTAAATTTTGCCTCAGATGAAGTTTAGCTGATCTGACCACCAGCTTCTAAAACGCGGAAGCATCTAATATATTATGTTTTTTCAAATAACTTCTGAAGTCAGGATTTGACCTGCAGTTTACTGATTACTTCATAGTTGTGGAGTTCAGTGCTTACATAATATATTACAGGGCTGCATATACATGATTTGTGTGCAGTGTTGAAATTAGGTGTGTTGACTGTATGTGGAGTAAACAATTAAGTTACATCCATAGTACAGGTCCTCGTGAGTGAGGAGTATCTGTAATACTTACAGAGTGTAAAGTATAGTTGTGGTGAAATAATATGAACTGGGCAAGAAGGGTTTACTTAGTTCGTATCTTGTTGAGTGTCTTTTTGTACACCTAAATTATTTGAGATGATGGAACTTTAACTCCTTCAGATGTAGGGCTGCAACAATATCTGCGAATAGTAGTTTTGTCGCCTTGAGATAGATATAAATATATCAAATTTCGAGGTGGCAAGTCTACGACATTACATAATTTCAAAATTCTAAGGCTGTGGGTATTTGCAGGATATGAGATCAACATAACCCTCGTTAATTACTGTAGTATTATTCTGCCAAATCTGATTGTATCTTTGTTCAACATAAGTGATCAAAAGTCTACTTATCTAGTTTTCTAGAAGTCTCGTTTCACTAAGTACATCTGTTCTCTATAAACTCTTTCTCAAAGTGTGACGTTCATCACTCCATATCTGAACAGTTTTATTTCTTGCACATCTCACTTATACTCTTGTGGGTCAGAGGTGTTGTTACGCCCACGTTTCTTGATTTCGTTTCCATGAGAGATAATATGTGTGTGTGTGTCTCTCTCTCTCTCTGTGCGTTGGAGGGGTGGCAAGGTACAGCAATAAATACCTTACCAGTGGGTGCACTTAGTTCCCCACCGACAAATACTTTGAATATGTACTTTTTAGCACAGGGACATGACAGTAAACAAAAAATGGATTGACAGAAAGACAGGCGAAGAAAAATGGTATAAGGCAGAGGTCGGTCTTATCGCTAAGTGCTAAGTGTTTGACTAAGACACGAGGTAGACTGGTCCCCCCCCCAAAAAAAAAAACAAAAACAACAACAACAACAAAACAAAAAAACAAAACAAAAGCAAAAACAACAAAACAACCAAAAAAGCCCGACAAATCACTAAATCAGACACAAGGACGAATTAAGAAAACTATTTCGGGTGGCCAGTCTTGCCTCAACGCCCACTTGGTCTGGCAACCATAAAACCCTGGAAACAACAGGTCATAGAAAATCGAGACATTTCTTTAAGCGATCATCGATGTCATCTTAATTTTACCAAGGCATTCCCTCAAGAGTGGCTTGCAATGATCCCAACACACATCCCCGTTGGCCTGGATTGCCGTGGAGTGCGGTATGAATGTCCTCCTCAAACATTCTTACCCTCGCAGCTGGGCGTCAAGCAACGCGCATGCGTCGGATTCCTGTAGTGTGACCATAAGTGTGATAGTCTACAGCCCCACATCGGCCCCTCTGCGATATTTATCTATGCAGGATCAACGCTTGCTGACTGTACAACGTGTAATGTGAGAGCAAACTATAGCGATATGTCAGGGGTAGTTTTTCTTCCACCAATCCATCTTTCTGTGTAAGTCGGGGTGGATGGCTACAACGAGGCTTATAAGAAGCTAGGGTTGTACTAGAAAAGCATGCGTTCAGGGATGAAGATCAGAACACAGTGGTAATCATTTTCCAAGCTGGAAAATTGTATGTTGCAGTTTTTATCCAAAGTATGGTCAGTTTTCTGAGACATTAGTTCGGTTTGATGTCTTTAAAATTTATTGGTCTTTTGTAAATTTGAGTTTTATTTACCTTTTCTTCCTCTTTTACTACCCATGCTTATCTCTTTCTTTCTTTCTTTTTTCATCTTTTCATTTTTTCTTCAGAACATGTGTCTTTGCTTTTAGAATTCGCTCTCACACTCACATGAACACACGATGTGCCTACCCACCCGTCCACACACAAGTTACTACGACTCCATGAATATTCTACTCACACATTCATTCCAAATGTAGATTTTTTCAGAATCAGCATCAACATTATGATTTCTTGTTTTACAGGGTACATGTACCACGAGCCAAGTTCCATTAAGATGTCACTGATCAACATAGTGAAAATCTCGCAGTATCCACCCGATACTGAGTTTTCTCTGCGAACACTGGCTTAGAACCCGACTTCCACAATGACAACTGGAACAGACGAAACAAACAACCTGTACTTAGATTATTAACTAAGGCACACCCGTGACCTCAAACGCCCGAAGAAGATAGTAAGTAATCCTCATCTAGTAAACAAGTAGGAGGGGTTGCTCCCAAGATGGCGGTTCGCGGAGGAGACATTCCATTCGCCAACACCCACGCGGCCATGTCGCCCGCCCTGATGAGGGACTTGAAGAATCGTCTGACGGCTGCGCGCTCTCTGGAACGTCTCTCCGGTCTCGACTCGGACAAGCGGCCAAACATGGTCTACTCTGGCAGGTCAGTTAGGTTAAAAGGTCACCTCCTTTCATCTTTAAAACTGTTATTTTGTTGACGAGGTGTACGATTCATTGTACAATGAATACATATTATTAGCAACAAATTCTTCAGCGTATTTTTATTTTTATACTTGTTTTCTTAAGTCCTTTTACAAAAAAGTAATGCAGAATAACATTCCTGTAACATTTATTGTCCGTCTGCAAATTCCAATAGCTTTCTAATTTACCATTTCAGAGACGTGAGGATGAGTACTAAGATTCATTAATTTTGAATAGACAGCTGCCAAGTTAAAGAAAAAATAGAGGAATGTGGGCAGACGTCCAGGCAGCCCCTTTCTTCCTCCCCTCTATCTAGAATCGTGTTAGTTCTTCAATTGCTTCATGATTTTATTGAAATGTTGCATTCATTTAGAACTTCCTGTAATCATAGTCACGTGTTCTTTCTTCTGGTCTGCAGGACGAGCTCGCAGTCGAGTGCCAGGTCAAGCATGCGATCCATCCGCAGCAGCACAAGCGACATCCCTGGTTCCGTCGTAAACAGTCAAAACAGCGAGAAAAATCTAGAACGTACGACATCTGTCAACCTTCCCAGAATCCCCAGTAAGTTGCTAAAAGAGCGAAGTAGCATCACTATCAAAAGAACCGCAAAAGAAGCTCATAATGGCGACGAGCACAGCGATAACAAAGGGAGGAAACTTTCCGAAACATCGTCATCGGCAGGATCGACTCCTAGAGATGGAGTGACTTCCCGTGGTGTGGCCGCGGAACTGGAGAAGGAGAACAGTTTGAAAAGGCAAACATCGATGAGTAGCACTCAGAGTGCTGCCGGCTCTAAAAGGTCCTCGTTCTCGTCTGAAAGAAGCTCGTCGCTAGCGGCATCTTCCAAGAGGAGTGGGCGGACCGATGGGGAGACGAGAGAGGAGACTGCCGGCGTGGCACTGAGACGCTTGTCACGACAAAGCTCGACGGCCAGCGACAAAGACAGGAGCAGCACGGGGTACGGCGTATTGCAGATGGCGTCACAGTCGAGGCGTTCGTCCGGAGCTACGTCCTCGATAACGGAGGAGACAACTCGAAAAATCTCCAAGAACAGGCCCTCCTTCCAGACAATCAATGGCTCGTCGACGCCAGGCCTGATGCGCTCTTCTCCCAGATCCTCCGTGTCGTCGGCGACGTCGTTGTCATTGCCGCTACCGTCACCTCCTCCACTGGCCAATGCGTCATCGTCTGACGTTGCGGCGTCGGTGTGGAGGTCCTCTCCGTCGCCACCACTACCTTCGCCACCGCCAGTGGACATCCGCGCATCGGATTCCTTTCATGCCACGTCCTCGCGGTCCTGGACGTCGGCAGAGCCTCTGACCACACCCCCACCAACTATATCTCATCACGTAGAGGCCTCTCTGCCTTTGCCGTCCCCACCCCCGGATGTGACGCATTCGACCGCATTTAAAATGCCTTTGTCTTCCGCTCATGTACCTCCACTTGATCTTCCTCCTCCCCCTTCTCCTCCAGCCTCCCCAGCTTTGTCTTCTTCGTCGTCTTCCTCCTCGTCTTCGTCAACAAAAGAGGATGAAGAGAAAACCTCGGTATCAGAACAGACGACAGCGTGGAAGAATGACATAGACGTCAATCAAGCAGAGATGCAGTCACTGGCGCAGTCACAGGTCTCAGCAGTAGCTGACATGACAGCGGCTCCTGTGAGCCTGGTGGCACCGAGCCACAGCGCGACAGCAGCAGTAATACACTTCCCCCCACCTCCAAACTATCCTCCTCCTTCCTCTCCTTCTCAACCGTCCCCTAGACCCCTCTCGCACTCCACGCAGACGTCACCTGCCAGCCCCCTGACCCCAAGGTCTGGGCTGGGAGATGGTCATCTTGACCCCAACGACAGACTGACCAGCACGTCAACAGACGTAGTGCTGCGCTACCTGGACAATACCCTTGACCCCTATTCCTCCGTGCCGGTGACCCCAAGTCTAAGCTTCAAGGACCTTCCGACACCTACCAGCCCGGCCTTCCAGAGCCCGTTGCCCTCCCCAGCGAAGTCCAGCAAGGATCTGGAAGGGAGATTTGACAGCAAGCGGTCCAAGGGAGACAAGTTAGCCAAGCGGAGACTAAGCTCGACGCAGACGACCAAATACGAAGGCAGCGTCAAGACGATCCGTAAGCAGATCAAGCCAGGTCACGTGGACGTGCTGAGAAACATGTTCATCTCCCAAGACGAGTCCGACGATGAGGTCCCTCGACACGGTAGACGGCGTCTCGGTGGTCGGAGAAGCAAGAATGTCGACGATGAGAATAGTGATGACGACAGTGGCAGCGGCTACACCACCACGTCCTCTGACAACGAATACGACCTGGAACACGCCGAGCGGATCAACAGTCCGGAATACAGGCCTGACGTGGTCTTTATGCCGCCGCATGGAGCAGAAACATTAAGCGGAGGCAGCGAGAACGAGTCCGCCATGACTGCAAATGAACACCCCAGTCTCTTTCCAGGTGGCGCTGTCATAGAAGAAGGCAGAGAAGAAAGAACTGCATTCAAGGAGAATGCGTTGTTAAATACCAGCACCGGAATAAATCCAGCTAGGCCAGCAGTCGGCGAAGTCATTCAAGCAGAAAAGCTGCACACTCCGCCTCCCACCCCTCCACCTGCACCATTCACCGTGACCGTCGCCGCGCCACTCCCCCACACTCTTAACCCTCCCACCATTGATGATCCATGCGATCCGCCGACTGAATACACACCTACACATGTCATAATTTCGGAATCGCTGCACCTGGACAACAAACAAGCAACGACACCTGCCAATAATTCCCTCCCCGACCCCCCTCCCAGCGTACGTGCGCTAATAAGAAACTTCCAGACTACCACCCAGGGAGGAGCCGAAAAATCAGACGACTCAGTCCGTCGTCTCGGGACCGGTTCCATCGTTCAGAAGTCAAGCATTCAAGACGTGCGAGAGAACCGGTCGCGGTTGTTAATGGAGCCAATCTTACCTGTAGAGCAACTCAGCAGACAAGGTAGTCGTGATGACGGAGACAAGGAAACGTCGCTGGGCGAGGATCTCGACAAACACGAAGGGTTAAAAAATAAAGCAAAGTTCAAAGAGGCAGAAGGCGGAGCAATGACGGAGGACAAGAAAATAAGTGCGCATCTGGCTCGCGGGGTAAGCAGCCCTGCCTCCCAGGCTGTGGAGGTTCACGCGACGAGAGGTACAGAGCGAGAATGGGAGGACGGGCGGAGGGACTCGCACAGCGACGGGGGAGGAGGTCACGTGACTCAGCCCCCGCTTAACGAGTTTCGTCCTGTTGACGATGCGACGCGAGCGGGGATAGCAAAGGCTGAACAAGAGGAGGGGGAGCGGGGTTCAGACAGCGACCAAAGTGAAAGACATCTCTCTGCCAAGCGCAGCCGCGAGTCTTCCACCTCGAGCGACGAATCTGAACGAGGCTCGACAGAATCGGAAGGAGATGAAGGCTTAGATCAACGTAAATTTGTCGTCGCCACGCCGACTCTGTCTGTCCACCCCCCGGCACACGAGGATAGGTTTGGCCCCCAAACACCATCCCAAAACTTTCGGTCGTCAGAAGCAGACGACACGAAACAGTCCGCCGCAGAGAACAGGACAGCTGCGCCGCAGCAGGACGCGCACACTGGTGGTCAACTCTCTCAAGACTTCTTGTCCATGCTCAATGACATTCACATCAAAAGCGAGACAGTTTCCTCCACTACGTCTATCGAAAAATCACGGGAGCTTCAGAACTCAAATCTTTCGTCTGGTGCTTTGGACAAGAAGACAGAAAATGACTCTTTGAGGCAAAAAAATTCTTCATTGGTTAAGCTAAACGCAGATGATGTGTTTACAGAAGACAGCAACCGTCTAGTTCACAGCAAAGAATCTACTGACATCAAAGTCGAGACCCAAGCAGGAGCCAAACCGACAGGCAACACAGCGGAGGAAAAGGACGGAATTAAAGACAATATGGCGGCAGCTGTAGGGGAAGTGACGTCATTTACCCTTCGACGAGACTGGAAAGGACGTGGTCATTCATCTTCGTCTTCATCGTCAGATTCATCTGCAGAATCTTTACGAGGAATGGAAGAGAATGCTGCTGACGTGTACGTGTACCAGGATTCCAGAGGCGATGTTTATGTCATGCAAGACGTTACAGACCAGGCAGCCACGTCTTCGTCGTCGACTACGACAACAGCTACTGGTTTTGCCAAACCTGCGTCAGACAATTCCTCCATCAACAGCGGCACGGCCAGCTTCCACTTTAAGGGCTTAGATTCCACGGACAGCCTCACCTTGGACACAGGCAGCGTGGACGTTCACAAGGCGAAAGAAGTCATCTCTGCTTTTTTCTCTGACCAAGCCTCTGCTCAGCAGAGCCATCAGCAAGGTCTCCAATATCACCAGCAGAACAACAGATCCTTCGGTACTCATGGGCAGTTTGGTCAAGATTCCGCAGGAAGTGACTCCAACTTCAGCATGTTGGCAGGAAACGTTGGACTTGAACGACAACTAAATGGAAACCGTTCTTACGCATCCAATGAGAAGTGGACTTCTTCTGGAACTGCAGAATACGGGACTGGCCAGGTTCGTGGAGGCTCGCAAGATGTGCACAGAAGCAACAGCGGCAGTTACATCACTACTGTTACCTTTCCTGCTGGTACTTCTGGACAAAGAGGCTCTCAGCCCCAGCACCAACACCTAACAAACTCGTTCTCTCATTCTTCCTCCACTGGTCTCGCAAATAATCAGCTGAACGGACAGGGCTGGAGTGGCGCTGCCTCTTCCGCATGGTCCGGACAGCAAGGACATCAACAGCAACAACATCAGTCGTCGTCGTTTACAGTTTCGACGACATCGACGGCCGTGGTGGGAGAGGAGACCAAGCTGAAGATCCACATCCCTGCCAACGCCGTCCCAGTCCTACCCACTAACGTGCTCAGCCCGACAAAGGTCAGGGACATTAACCCTATCATGATGGACTCCGGGCCCAGTTTTCAGAGCACTTTAAAACCTCGGCCCGATGCTGGAAACCGCAAACAGTCACAAACCCGTCGTGACAGCGATTCCAGTCTCTCTTCCGAGGACGAGAGAGATGGACGTGCGCGCTATCGCGCGTCAAACCTCAAAACGGCGGAGAATGAGCAGCAGCGTCAGTTTTACGTCACTTCCGCAAGATCAGGAATGCAGGAAGCGGGTGTAGGTAAGGGCTATGATGGTGCAGAGCAGTATACTAGCAAGACGTATGCGACCAACGACAAGCGCGCGAGTGAGAATTTATCAAAGCTTTCGGAATGGGAGAGAGGAGAGAGTCACAGGGTTTCCAACTCTCATCTGATTTCTGGCGTGACGTCAAGAGACGAACCACATTTGTCTAACGGTTACAATGGTCACAATATGGACCATCAGACGCGCTACGTAACATCCGGGTTGCGTAGAACGGACAGCAGTAAAGGCTCTCACACGGAGGAGAGTTTTGGAAGACGTGACAGCAACCACGAAAAGGCCTTCGATAGCTCCTACTCCGACACCACCAAATACATATCGCGCGTCAACATCAAGGGCAGTAACTCGTTTGCAGATAACGAGGACAGCTTGTACGGTTCACAGACTTCGAAAGCGACCTCCCTCGTCGACATGTCGCCCATCGACGAACCTGCCTACAAATTCCATCGAGTGGAAATGTCGCAGACCTCCACCCAGCCTTTGCCTGAAAAGCGCACCATTTACACCACTGTCGACAAAACGTCTCGGGCCACGCGAGATTACCAACAGAGGGCGCTTAATAGCTCTCAGGAGAGGCTCTTTCGGCAGCAGCATGCACACGACGTATGGAGGGTGGATCATTTGTCTCGCAGCGTCCCTGACTTGAGTCTCCAGCATCTAGAACGTTCCTTCCAATCTCATGAGGAGGACGAGGACGGAAGCTCACAGAAGTACCGGCTGGTAAGGACTAGCCACAGCGGGATGTCGGTCTCCAGCGATTCAGATTCAGATTCGGGTGTCGGGGACAATAGCAACAGACGCTACCGGGCGGTTACCAGGGTGGAGGTAGGCAATGACAGATACAAGCGGCGCCTGCACTCGACTGGGTCGCTAGCAAAGTCGGAGCTGTCGCTGCGGCCTCGCAGCCCGTCCCCTCCAGCTCGCGAGTACCGCGTGTCCAGCATGGAGTCGCAGTCATCGTGGGCACGGCGGAAGGAGGAAGAAAGAGGTGAAGATGGCCGCACGTACCGCGTGGTGCAGATGGTCCCGTCCGACGACAAGCCGAAACGCCACGAAACTAAAATCTTCCATGGGACAGAGAACGGGGGGAAACGGAGAATATCGTCGAAGTCCTCCGATGACGAAGGCCCGGATGATAGGACTGGCAGGCCCTTCCGGGTCGTGCGAACGTCTTCCACCGAAAGACTTTTGACAGACGAAAGCTCGCGAGGCATTAAGAGTTATGCAGAGGATAAGAGATATTCTGCCCCTCTCCACTTGGACTCTGGCTTCTTCGACTCGGACCTTGCACGTAATGGAAGGCCTTCGTCATCTTACTACCCCTCTACCACTGCTGCTGCTCCTACCGGACCTCATAAGACTGTTATCACACTTGACGTGGGCCAGCGCGCGCAAGATGAGAGACACTGGCCTGATCCTGGCCATGAGCATGACCCTGGCCTTTCGCAGTACCGGGTGGTCAATGTCAAGGCTTCCGACTCTCGCCAGCTCGATTCGTTTTCGTCCACGCAACAGTCCTCTTTCGACACGGCGTGGGGATCGAGTGCAACAGCACACAATCGCAGCTTCCCTTCTCCCGTCAGCGGGTACGAGTCGGACCTGGAACGCAGCGCCGTATATAGTCTAAATTCGCAACTGCTGCACCACCCACCCTCTTCGCCACCCGATTACCATACCGCGCTGGCCGAGAGGCGCTACGTCATCAACGGCACTCAATCTTCCTCCCGCCGGCCCGTTGTGGATGCGGAGGTGGTTTCGCGGCAGGCCGTTGGACCAGTCGTTCATTCCACCGTTTCGTCGTCTGCTGTGAGCCGGACGACTACCCTGCCGAATGCGGGCCAACCATGGCACAAGACTACCATTGACTTTGTGCCCAACGCCAGAAGCGAGCGAGTGATGCAGTCGAGCTCTGTGGACATGGCGCCGCTCCATCAGCAGAGAGTCAAGAGCTATATGGTCTTCAACAGCATGGACGATGTACGAGAAAGCCACCCTGTCTTTAGTCCCCCTCCCTTACAGCGATCGAACTCACAGACCTTCAAGTCAGAAAAGACATTTGTCGTCTCCTCGCCGACAGCCAGCGCATCCACTAGTGTTCCGTTCCAAAGGACGTTTTCGCGAGATTTCGAGACAACTACCACCAGGCCCACGATCCGGGTGAACGGTGTGGACTCTAGTTCCGATGCTGTGCTTCACGACGACGAACAGTATAGGAGGGAGGTGTACGAAGAGAAATCCTACCTGCTGAGGACAGAAACCGGTCATGTGATGCCAGAATCTGCTTCCACGGAGGATTTGCGCGTTCTTCGTGGAAAGATTCTGATTCAGAATCGTTTGAACGAGTCCAAGGAACAGGATGACTTCCTGGACAACATGAACGTCTTTGATACTAGTTTCCATTTAGGGAAAGACAACCCGCTGTACCAGAGTGACCCGGACATCTTCCAGAGCCTTCAGCAGGAGGAGCAACAGTCGCAGTCTGCTATTGGACAGGAAGTGACACATGACATTACTTTTGAGACTGTTGACAAGATCGCGCAAAGACACAGACAAGGAGAAGGTAGGATATTTACTGATTTTCTCATTTGAGTGTTATTAGTCTTTAAAGTGTTTGTCCATTGTCGTATTTTCAGTTTATCTTAATGTTTGGCGTCCTGCTTGCCTACGTTTTTGCAACCTTTCTTTCAATGGTTTACAGTTTGGGCTGATGATTAAGAAAGCTATTAATACATCCTCTTAATACATGTAAAAGAGTCTCAGAACTGCCAGTGTGCTAATGTTGTGGTTCAAAAGATTTCCTCCAAAAAATTGTCAGTAGGAAGAAGCTGTGTATTCATACAACAGCACCTTGCACCACGTGTGTGCAGGACAATCAAGACTATTACAGAAATCCACAAAAAAACAACACATTTAGGAGGGGCAAATTATTGAAGCCAAGCATACAAAATGTGGACGGACGAATGGTTTGCCACCAGGAATCTAGAGTGTCAAAACAGTGAGGATGCCAGCTTTTTTGGGGGGTTAATTAGAGACATGGCAACCGCGCGAGTATGATGGAGATTATGGGTCGTTTCTCCTTCTAAGGCAAGTGGACGGCCACTGCGTTGAGGTTCTCAACATGTGTAAATAGAATTAAATGAGCTCACATGCTCAACAACTAGAGCTCGCCGGGACCAGCTTCTTCAAACAAAACCCGTCGCGTACTTCTAGCGAGAAGAAAAATCTGGAAGGTGAGGGTGGCTAAGGGTGCCGAGCACACCCTCCGTACCGCCCACACAATTTACGGTAAACATGAAATGACCGTGCTTTGTCTGTCCAACATTCAGTATATATCCTACACTCCCGCAGACTGCAGGTGATAAAGGTGGGTGTGGAGGGAATGAAAGTTTGTCCTTTATTCACGGAGGTCGGAAAATATGCACAGAAATGTCACGTGCATTCCAGCGTCGTTACAGACTTATAGATACGACCTGCAATATGGTCTCTAGTCGTACTGATAACATAAACTTGCTTCACCTGTCCCCAAGCGGCAATGAATAAAGTGAATACAATGAGAATGAATTAATAAATATTGTATTACATGAAAAATAATATAATAAAAACCTGTTTCTAAAGTGTCATTAAAGAACATGAGAATTTATAGGAATTTTATTTTTAAAGTTGTTAGTCTAATAATAAGTACCTATTGTTTTAATACTTCTTAAACAAATTATTGTAGTTTTGTTTTTCAATAGGTACGTTAACTATACACTCTTAACTAAAAATGCTCCATTCCTACTCATTCTAAAGTTAAACACCTTTCCACATGTTGAAAGGGAGCCTAATAAAGACACGCTGGCTCAGATTAAAAAAAATTTATTCATACAAATGTTTTTGACAGTATTAACATATCAAGCGGAACATCGAAATATTTGACACTTATCTCATATCCTACTCCGGTCTCGTTCTGATGTACGGGGTCATGACCTGGATGGCTTGCTTCTGGCTAAGGGAACAACACACAGGATAATAGCGGCTATGAATATTTATCTCATCAGAATTACGATGTTTGACTGTTTTACACATGATGATCAATGAGTTCTACTCTCCATGCTCCCATATACACATG
The DNA here is from genome assembly GCA_004794325.1 of Pomacea maculata. Classification (NCBI taxonomy): domain Eukaryota; kingdom Metazoa; phylum Mollusca; class Gastropoda; order Architaenioglossa; family Ampullariidae; genus Pomacea; species Pomacea maculata. The sequence continues at coordinate 107,818 of SRHC01002752.1, forward strand.
TACTCGTCTATTAACATGCATGCGTGTAAAGAGTGCCATGAAGGTTTCTTTCTGAGTTGTTTTAGCTCTAGATATTTATACAGTCTCTTTCTAATAGTTGTAATGTATGTCTGTCTGTATTTATAAATGTTCACAGGACTTAAAAGAACAGTTCAGAGTAGTTTCCAATCAACACTTCGACATACTTTTTATAAGGATGTCTTCATCCTTGTTGGTGTTGGGGTCATTTTCGTTCTTTGATGATGCTGTACTGCTAGGGAGGGAACATTTACTTTTCACTCCTTACTTCACAAAGTTTAGTTAATCGTCGATCAGAGAGAAGTAGAATAAGAGAAAGAGGGAAGAAGGTGTGTGTATTTGCGAGCGTGGGTGGGTGAGTCGGTGCGTGTGTCACATACTTCAGATCGCTATTCAGACATTTGCGCTTACACACGTAGACACATACATACACGCAGTGTATATACACAAAGATGAAAGGATATATCAGATCAATGTATCCAAATGTCTTAATGTTGTCCATGGATGGCAGTAGTGAACGTGCATAGACGTGTCGTGTACAAAGTGGAATTTACCATCACCAAACCACATAGCGCTGGCAACCACGTCATTAACCAAACTTCCCCTGCGCGTCTTTCAACGACTATTACGACGACGACGACGACGACGACGACGACGACGACGACGACGACGACGATGTTTTCATATCCTCTTCTCGAACAAAACCCCTTCCCACATCTCCCGCAGTCTGTCATAAGATCGAACCACAAGCGGATGAAGTCTCGTCTTTGCCTTGACAAACGACGTGAGCCCATGATGGTGACACTTCGATTCATCTGCCCCACGGACACCTTTGCTTAGCCTTACTGTCAAATATGATGTATGAAGGGAGCAGATTCGTCGTGCACTTGTTTTTGTTTTGTTCTACTTAACCACACACAGAAACCTGTTCGTAAACCACAGCCTGATATAGCAGAAAACACATATACACAGACATTTCTCCTTTTACCAGAAAATCCTTACACGATAACAGTCACAGGAACACAAAATAGAAATAATTACAAAATAGAAATAATTGGACGCGTAAAAAACATTCAGATTCTGAACACAATCCCTGAATACACTAAATTCGTCTCACTCAGAAGTAATTTTTTTCTAGTTCTTTCTGTTCTTTGAAGGAGGATGTGATACAATGGAGCAGATTAGAGTGTAAAACACACAAAAAAACAGATGTGAGGAGAAACAAAGTTTGAGGAGAGGAGGAGATAAGCAGGTCAGACAACAGGAAGTATGTAGCTCTCACGTGCCTGTACAACAAATAAAGGAGTGTGTGCTAGAGATTTCGAAAGCACAATGCGTGCAGCCACCAAGTTAGCCAAGCTTATCATGCAGTAGTAATAAGAGAGATGCTTTGAAATAAGCAGAGAATATTTTGAAGAAAACACCTTTCATTCGCTCCACAGGTATCTGAGGGTGACATTGTGTAGTCTGACCTGCTTCTATTTTTCAGTCCAAAGAACATTTTATCATATAGATGGACATGGATGGAGGGAGGATGAGCAAGAGGGGACAAGAAGGGGTTTGTGATTTAAGAGACCACAAACACCTGAAAAAGTTCAAGTTCTTGTTGTCACCTCCTTTAAAAAAAATTGTGACCACGTCCTTCTTTCATGACTGAGACATGGCCTTACTGGGATCTTTTGGAAAGACATATACAGACACCCTGCCTCTGCAAGCGGCAGGCCGTGTCAACATAATTAAAAGGTTTGGACGGTGTAGGCTCAGGGTCTTTCACTTCTTCCTTTCAGGACCTGTGGCCGGTTCATCGTCGCCTGGTAGAGGAATTCTGCCTTTCTTTTTGTTGCTTGTTTTCGTGGTCTTGCTCGCCGGTAGCTCTGCCTGCCTCTGCCTCTGACATCTGGTTGTTGACAGGCAGAAACTTTACAAACAAGAGAGGTGTGCGGTTATCTCGCTCATCATTAGCATTGACCTTCAAGTGCAAAGCTGCAGCTGATGATGTTTGTGTTTTAGCTTCCTCGCGCCTCAAACCACTCCCTCCCACCCCTACAAAAATAGTCCCCTTGCTTCTATTCCCTCTTTTGACTTGTTCATCATACCAGTTGTAGTAGTGTAGTTGAAAACGCATTTTAAGAAAGGTTTGTGCGACTGTTTCGTGACCCTGGTGGTCCTACAGAACAGGGTCTTGAGTGTATTGGAGGGTATTGAAGAATATTTTCTTTTTTGACAGTTTAAATTCCTTTGGAGTCTGTGGATGTGTTATTGTGACTACTCAGCCAGTATTAGCTATTGGAGAACGGGTTGTCATTAATTATTAACCTTCTTTATGACATCTCCAAAACAGCCTTGTACATCTATTTACAGCAATGACAAGAGGGAGCTGAAATAACCATAAACGTGTGTTCATGTTTTTGTCTGTGTGTGTGTGTTTTCCTGAGTATCAGCCCAGGTCTCCCAAACCATTTTGACCAAGCACTAAACCTATTTCTGATCTTGTACAGAAACTGTGGTATTGTAACTCTTTCTTTACATACATACATGCAGTCCCCATGTGCCCATTAATTTCTATTCAGTCTCGTTCCATGAAAACTTCTCTTGAGTGGTCTATTCAAACGTTTTACCTAATAAGTTGTAAAAATTCAGCTATATAAATATGCACTAGACCACTATGTATTTGAATAATCTCGGGATGACAGGTTGTCTAGGGTATAAATCCTTTACACCAGCTATCCCCAGAAGTTTGCAGCCAATATAACACCGCACGTGTGCGATCGGCCTGTACTGTGAGCGCTTTCAAAATAACGGAGAAAAAAAAAAAAAAACACTTTCTTTTCCATCCAGATCGCTTTCAAATGTTTTCGTCTTTTTTTTTATTTTTGTATTTGCCCTGGACCCTGGTCGCTCCCTAGAACCGGCTTTGCAAAGCGGTGTGCTCTGCAAACTGTAGCGAAGCAGCAATGCAGCTAGGATGCTGAGAGCGGGGGCCTCACAGCGCATGCGCACATTCCGAGGTCATGACATGCAGCGTTTGTGAACCGTCTGTCCACGCAGACGATTAAAAAAACAATGTCCCCAGACTCGCAGGGCGACTAGCAAGCTTCTCTACATCATTGCAAGGTCTGGCTGGAAACATGTAGATGCTTGGGACGATGTGGGGGCGACGCCCAAGAAAGTTGCTACAAACCGGTGGGAGTGGGGAAGAGTAGGAGGGGAGGGAGTTGGCAAAAGTTGTTCATATAAAATGTTATTTAATCACGTGATCGTGTAGAAAGAATACTGTCTTTGTTGTTCGTTGTCGACGGATGGTGAGCAAAACAACCTGTTAAACACTACAGAAAAATGTGTGACCTAGTACAGCCCGTGCCCAAAGAACGAAACGCAATAAATAAAAGCTCTTGCTCTTCTTTTATCGGTCACCAAAGCAGATACACCCTCTGTGCCCGTGTTACCTGCCGGTATTTGTCACAGGGACTGGCACAACCAGCTCGTTAAGACGCAGGTAACATGTAGCGACGCCTTTATTCACCTTGTAACATCTTCCCGTCGTCCTTTACAGTGGGTGTGCGCAGAAGACGAGCTGGTGTAACACTTTCACTATCCGCCTTGCAAGGTGTTTACTTCCATGGGTGTGCTCACCCAGACAAGCGGACGATCTACTGTAGCACGGGTACGGGTGGCTTGGTGGGGTGGGTGGCGGGGTGGGTCTACTCAGCGGGTACTGTGGTTTCTGTATGCACAGTCAGAAACCCAACACCTTGTAACCAGAAACCTAAGCCTTCCATCTTGGCTAGACCCCACCTGACAGGTAACACACAAATCATATTCAACCTGCTGTTTTCAGAACAAGCTAGTATTGTCAGTTTATATGTAAAATCCACTTTAAAACGATCCTTCCTTCGTGTTGATCTCGCAATACAGCCAAAGACATACTTATATAAAGTCTTTGGTAGGCAACATTTAACATTCCCTGGATCTTACATCCATCAGCACGTGTACTCATTATTTAAAGTTTGTGTCTCGGTTGCTGACGAAGCAGTAAAACCAATTGCTTTGACATCCACGTCTACCCCGTTCCCTTTACTTCTAGCCACACCTACATTCAATATTCTCCTTGTCCATGAAGAAGTGTCAACCACGATGCATGGAACGCACTATTTATTTAAAGAGTGAAAAATTCCATTCATGAAGTCACTCACAACCCACACATATCTGTTCTCAAATAATGTTATCGATGATTGAACATACCTATAGGCCAGCTTTCAATTACATCGCAAAAAAAGTTTTAAGTACTGTGTGGGTTATTAATGTTTTCGAGGTCAAAGGTATAAGATGACTGGTATACGTTTGTTATATTGTACACCTCAACCTAGATCAACAGAAACTTGTCTTTTAATGTATAAGTTGAGGTAGACAAGCCATTGTGCTGGAGGTCTTCTTTTGAGTATACAGGGTACCCTGCACACTTAAGTAAAATTAATCCTGAACTGATTCTAGAAAGGTTCAAAAAGCCAGAAGAGTTCAGGGCCTACAGACTTTCATTTTACAGGTGTATTGTAGACGCTTTGATGTGGAGTAATAGTCAAGTCTCAAACTACTTTGATTGCAGTACAAGTGTGTTTGCTCGTGCGTCTGTGCACGTTCGTGTGGTTCTTCAATAAAGGTTTGCTTCTTTTTTTATCGTGTGAACGTCAAGTATTCATCGGTTCACTTAAAACGAAAAATGTGGGCTTCAATGTCAACCACCGTTCCTGTAGAAATGTTTGCTTTGTGTCTCACCCGCGTCTATGGCTCCCCTCACACCTTCGTGACCGCTGCACCCCGAGGGGATTGTACATGTGATATATGCACCGGGGTCTCAATAGAAACCCTCCTTCTTTCTGGTCGAATAAAATATTTCCTTGCGAAATACACAGGCTTTAGAACCGACACCATAAGCGCATTGCACAAACCCATAGGAGTGAGGACAGGCGCCATTTAGCCACGAAATATTTCGCATTCTTTAAAATGAACGAGTAGAACTGGTTTCTGCCTGTATTTTGCATGCCTCACAGGTAGACATCTACTTTGTAAACACGAACAGAATCTTTGCTGTACAAGGAAGTTAGCAATCACCTTGTGCTACTTGCTGGAGTAGCCGGGAGGAAATTTTTCTTCTCCTTCTCACCATCTTCCTCTTGTGTGTGTGTGTGGGAGGGGGAGGAGTACTGAAAAGCCTTTACTTTTAATTACTTTATAACGATGAGACAAAGTATACTTTGATGAAATATGTTGTTTGCTGTATTCCGAGAAACTGTCAAGTCACTCCTGTTTACGGTACTCAAATCATTACGATATTTTGCACCAAAAACATGAGTATGTATGCACATATACTCACAGGCACTCACAGGCACGCGTACACACACGCCCACACAAAAGAACATTAAGTTCATGTTTCTGGACTAACCAAGGACACAAATGAGGCTCAAAACCCGTGTTTATTGAATGCTGTCCCCAACATAACAATGGACACATTGACAGAGCCCTGACAACACAACCAGTTAGACCAGAAAGCAAGGTACATACCTAGCCTCTAGCTTACCTAGTCGCATGCCAGACTGGGACAATGACAGGGAACTAGTTACTCTCAGACCCGCTCAGCCAGCATCCTCAAAATGCCAGTCTCGCCTCCCTAGGCAGGGGTTGGCACAGGTAGAGGCGATCTCTTGTGTGCACTGACTGACCCAGCATTAGCCATACTCCATCCATACACCAAACTCAAAATTGTTTCATTACTGCGAATTTTTATAATACCAAAACGGAGCACCTTTTAACATGTCTACACGCGTTTTAGAATGTTGAGATACATGCTATGTCCTTATAACGGCACATAGGTGTCTGAATATGTGTGAGTATGCATGTAAATGAATTCAGCTCTAGTTGTATATCATACATGCCCTAATTTTGGACATTTAAGGACATTTTTGACACTCTAGAAGACAACCAAGCATGAATAAAGAGGTAGCGAACTGGTAAAAAAAAAATTATTCCAAATGGAACAGGTTTAGAGTGCACACTATGTTTGAAACCGGTTCTGAAGCCACCTTTCTAGTGTACAACCATTTCCTGCTAATACAGGTTGGCACTGAATGGTTTGCATTAAATAAACTTGTTTAATAGTTTATGTGGGCATTGGCTTCAATGTTTTTCTTTGTTCAAAATTGTGTGTACGTGTCTATCACACACACAAACCGGTTTTAATCAGATATATTCTCAAGTTGTGTAAGCGACTTTAACATTCTGGAAGTGGCCTTTTAGTTAATGTTTGATTTCCTAATGGTTTGGAGGAAAAGAATGTGAGCTTCGTTCACTGTCAGCATGGGATTGCCCCCTCAAAGCTGAGCATCTTCCTACTTCACTGCTACTGATTTCCGAATTTACTCCATTGTTACAGGGAAGGGGGGAGGGGGATAAACGTCCTAAAATAAGTTTTTAAAAAAATAATTTGGTACTAAAATCGGATACAGTACCCCCTGGCGATTCGGATCCAAGAAGAATCAGCCAGTGTGTATCAATTAGTTTCAGACTAGTGTTAAGAACGGATGTCTTTTTCAGTTAAACCACGGGTAGACTGTTGTCTATCTCAAATATCTTAAGTCCTATTCATAAGTTTCAGGTGCATCAAGTACTTGGTGCGAGACCACGGGTATATCCGTTTGTGGTGTATACATGCACAATATTAAATCAGCCTAAATACAATTCTCTTTAAATTAAAAATGTATAAGAAACAATTTAGGTCGGGTATGTGCCCACACTTCAATGCGTAAACGACCATGGGTCTAGTGGTCCATCGCGCCAGCGCTGGGACATGTTGGGTCACGTGACCCAAAACACTGAGAAACAGCAGTTTGCTAGCAGTGTACAAGTCCTCCATTAGACCACTCATTGTTCGTATCGTTTTCTGTGTTTTGCAGTCCAGCTGAGCCCCAAGCCGAAGCGGAAGCAGAACCTGAGTTCGCTGCTCCTGTCCAAGTTGGCGTCCATCGACTCCAAGGACATCCGCCAGCACATCGACGTCCAGCACCACAACGAAGAGATCTACGGAGACGTGGCCCTCGTCCACGCCGACGGCTCGCGGGCGAACAACGCCGGTACCTCCAACTTCGACTCCGTCAACGAGAACGTGGAGCTGGTCCTCAAGCAAGGCAAGGCCTTCGTCATCATCAAGGTCATCGCCGAGCGCATCGTGCCCATCGACTACGAGTTCAACGTCTGGCGCAAGTCGCAGGCCATCGTCACGCGCAACATCGAAATCGACCTGCACGCGACGGAACAGCGCCGCCGCCTGTACGAACACGTCATGGAGACAGCCGGAAGGTCCACAGGTGCTCTAGAGGGAGGAGGGCATGCAGCCTCGTTCTCGCACTCTGGGGCAGGGCTAGGCGCGTCGGCAAGGGATGACCACGAGCGCCACCTCAGCTCCCTTGATACTTTGCGGCTGTTCTCGCAGATTCTTGACGTAGCCGATGGCAGGGGAGACAAGGAAGACACGGAGATGTCGACGAGGCAAGAAATGGGGATGCTACCCGGCCCTTCGGGTGCCTCCGCCATGGATCTCTTGTATTAAATACTTTACAAGGTGCGATGCCTTAACAGCGCTTGAGACTCGTCAAGAAAGTGTAAAACATATGCCGGGCAGGTTTATCTTCATTTACACTGTGTCAATTTTTCGGAGGATATTATTTAAAACGGAACACTCTGTGTGACAACTCTTGGGTTGGTAAGAGGTGGAGCAAATCAAGGCCAGTAGAAAGATTATTGACGATGACATGGAGCACTTGGCCAATGTTTGGCAGTGACTCCAAAAACAATTAATAAAACGTGCTGTGGAACAAGGTTAGGGTGGGATCGCTGAGATAGTTACAAATGGCGGAGATGCTTTCTTCCCAGCGAAGGAAATTACTTTTCGTAAGATAGTTTGCATGAATGCTTTGCTTATTTCCGATTCGCTGGATCATACCACTATTTTTTGTGGGTTTTCAGAGCATTATTTCTTATCTCGTTGATGTCATAAAAATGTTGGAATCAGAAAACATGCTGCGTGTGTCTCTAAAATGCTCCACGAGAGGAAAGGGTTAACCCCAGAACAATGTGCACGTGTGTTTTGGAATGCTGCAATTCGTGGATGGAATGGCAATTACCAACTCACATACGAAGGTCTAGCATACAGAGAAGCTGAAGTCTGACATTAAAACAAAATTCAGTGCTCGGCAGACAATATTACAGTAGGCTAGAATTTGCGATCTGTACAGAACCTATAACCAGATGTTCCAAGCTCTGCAAAAAATAAATCTCTTGATAATCAATGACAGAATAACCGAATATTAAAGTAATTTGTATAGTGATCTGTATTTTGTTTATAAATATTGTTTATAAAGAAATAATGCACAGAAGGTACTTTGTACAGTAATCTGTTCAGAAATAATCTATTGTAAATCGAACTGGAAAATTAATTTAGAACTCTTTTAAACTCTGACAACTCTATTTACAACGATAAAATAATTAAGAATTTGAAAAAAATCAATAATTCTTTGATGACACCAAAGACTGATTGTATCGTTTCATATGGTTATGAACATGTGCACATAAACACATTGGGCTGCCCTCAAAGGTTCGGTCCCTCAAGACGTGGATGTTGCAGTGGTCACCGACCTTCAGGCGCAGAGCTCAGCGTAATTTTATGAATATCTGAACTGTAGCAAATTTGCATGTCCCCTATAAGGGTATAACGCGATACACATTTTCAATTTTTGTGACTAAACACAGCTTACCATCGCCACCCCTCATGTCCTCTTGTTTACATAAAAGTCGCCATGCTATTTCCCAGAACTCACTTTCCATTTTTGTGATTGGCGTCACGGGACTTGCGCTGTGAACCAGAACTCTCCATCAGTCCATGTGAAATGAAGTGCTTGCAACATGGCGTACAAGGAACTCCTTTAATACTTCCCGAAGCACTGGTGTGTTTTTACCCCTTTGTGTGTGCTCGTGAGCGTTCACACCAAGAGAGCATGTGTTTGGATCAGCATGTCACGGCGCGGTTTCACGTGGCCAAGAATTTGAGCTTTTGCATCGAATTGTACACGCTTTAAGTAATTCTTTGCTGTCTGGGAAGAATGTTAAGCCACAATACAACGCTTATGCTCACCTTGTGTCACATGTATTTTTAGAGTATGAAAACAGCAGAGAATTATATGAGATACCATCTCATCTTGACACCTTTGCGATGAGCTGACCATTCGGTCACTTGAGGCTGCTTTATTATATTCTGTTAAGTTCATTAGGTTGTGATACTTCTACAGCTGCATTGCCAAATATTTCCATGCTTAGTGCAATAATCCGACTTCTAGAACTCCTTAAAAATCATTTTCCTTGCTTGTAATCTTTTGTGCGCTTGTTTGTCAAATACAACTAGCAGTTATTCATTATCAATATTTTTACCTTAATAGATGGACTTCACAGAAACTGCTGTCTGCAAGTTTCCCTTGTATGAATCTGCCATTGTCCTATTAAAAGCACACTATAAAAACATATTGTTGCTAAACTGGTTGCCTGTATTGAAAGCAAATATATATTCTTTTGTATTGTATACTTTTTGAGTTGATGGGAAAAATACCAGTTTTGAATGTGCATATGCTTTGCCAGTATAAACATGCCAGGCACATTTATACTAACATCTCCTTCTCCAATAAAAATATTTTTTTTAAAAATCACTTTATACTGCGTTAAATTTTATTTATATGCCAATTGTTTCGATGTTACCATTGCACATTCATGAATAAACAGACAGTTTGAAATGCTTGTATTTATTTTCACATATTTCATCAGGCACAGATACCTATCTTTTTTTATAACCTGAGAAATATACAATTAGAGGGCAACAGATCCTGTGCTAGTGAAAACATGCAGCAGCCAGAACTTCCATCTTGACATATGCACCACCAACTCAACAAGTCCCACAACAAGAATGTATGTCTACAAGTCTTGTAAACCTTGAGGAAATGGCATCATACCAGATGGTCAACCACTTCATCACTGTACAACGGACCTGACAGGTGAAATAAAGACTTCATATGTTGTATTTCCCATTACCAAAGTATCCAAGGTTGGGGGATGATCTACAATGGCAAGCAAAGGTTCACAAAAAAATGTGCATTATTTCCAGATTATCTCGATGAAACTGCAACAGTATAAAATGTTTTAATCCATAAAATAAAAATAATGGAATTTTAAAATTTGTGACAATGAAAAATAGCTTTAGTATAAATGCTACGCATCCTGAACCACGATAAGTACTATGTAATGAAATGTTATTAGCTCGCTAAATTAATATCTGACAAAAACTGATTAACCAAACTTTTATTGTTTCATCTTTTTACACAGAAATTGCAAGATCTGCAACAAATCTGAAATTTGATCAATCCAGTTTTAACATACAAGTATTGTGCAGTTCCATCTCATCAATCATGTTCAACAATTTTGCTATAACACAGTTCCTCCCCCCATCGCTTTCCTTTTATGTATATCCTGTCAATTCAGCCTTTCCATCACGGAACAACTCTGTTCCAAGTAATCCTGACATATGCTTTAGTGCTAGAATAGTGAAAATAAAAAAAAATGGAAATGACTATAAAAAAAAAAATTCAACCAACCTGCTAAATTAAAAAAAAAAAGAAGCCAATTCTGAAATTTGCTTTCACACATTCTAGATGTCTTTTGCTGTTTATTTCAAGCTTTATGAGTAATGTGCTGTACAAGAAACCATTGTATCCACAACTACAGATGTTCCAGAATTGATTCATAGCCAGAAGTTCTTACATTCACATACTTTCCTGTACATGTAAATTCTTGCATGCACACATAAATGGTCTCGTGCAAATGTTTGCTGGGTTATTCTATTCCCATTTATAGAAAATATCACCAGCCTAAATCTCGCATGATAAATGCTATATCAAATAAGTATTTTACAAAGATGTACTATGACCTTATTGAAAAAATACAATCAGTAAAACATCCCCATAACTCTTCACTTATTCCCAAGCCGTATTATGCCATTATTTGCTGTATCAACTGGATCTTGTTTTGTTGGCTTCTGCACTGTGTGACCTCATATCATCATCAGTCTCAGAATTATCTACACTGTTTCTGTCTTTTTGATTGGATGAAGATGAGTTCTGCATGAATGCCCTCCTTATCTGCTCCACATAACCATATTCATCGTTTATCACACGTTGCCCTGGACAGAAAAACATCTGGATATGACTATAAATAAAAATATATTTAGAGGAAAGCTAAATACAGTGAAAATTCTAGTAATATATTCCTAAAGAAATATGGCAACATTTTATTGTCCACCAATCCATGCTGCTTCAATAATGATAACATATGCATCACACACATATAAAATCTGCATGATTGCCACCAAGACTGCCAACAGTATTAATGACAAACATACATTTTGAAATACATTATCAAATGCATGCTATCAAATGAAAACCAAATTGGCAAATCCAACTTCATAATACCAAAACATGGTTAATTCAAAGGCAATGTTTCTTCATGCAAATCAATTATCAAACATTTGGACATTCACAGCTACTGCTATTCAAATTTTACAAAAATTTAGCTCTGAAGCCTATTCTATGGTTTCATGTACTATGATTATACTTGTATTGGTTTCATGTACTATGATTATACTTGTATGCTTTTTTTTGAAAACTGATAACATTCTAAAAAGGTGTTGTTACATACTGTGAGCAGCAAGTGTTTGTGTGTGCTGGCCAGAACTAGACAAATGTTAGCCAAAAAGTTTTCGTTTAATTTTGGCCAAGATGCCCTCTTCCTCATCTTCACTGCTTAGCCTTTCCCCTGTCACTTTCTCCCCACTGGCTGCAACACACGAGCACAGACAGTTTCAGGGGAGTATCTTTTCACAAACTATTAGATCTTGTATCCATTTTCACTGATGCTTAAAACATGAGCTTGGTGAAAAATGCAGACGTTAATCCATGCTGGTGATTGTGCTTTTTTTTAAAAAAAAAGTCAATGAATCAAACAATAATTTAGTTGTTGGCTAATTGGACATCTCACTTGAAACTATGCATCCAAAACATATGAACTGCTTTTATTTGTTTTATTAAATGTTCTGCTATCTCATAAAAGGAAAGTGGTCTTAGACTTTATCTATTAACATTCAGAAATCAAACAGTTATTTGGAGGAAAAACTTTTCTTTTTGCTCCAATCCCATTTTTCACTAAGGCTTCCAGACACACAAACACATCACTGTCACGGAATTTATTTTGGATCTGTCTGTTAATCAGGTTTTCTTGGTACAGTGCAGTACCTGCTATGGTTATTAAGCCTGGAAATAAGCACGTTTAGCACTTAACTCCTTTAATTGTAATACCTTTTTGAAATGATAAATTTTAAATAATAGACCAGAGCAAATCATTCAAGAGAGCTACTCTGTAAACTATTGCAATCATACCATCACACATGTGCAGAGATGTAGGCTTTTTGGAGGTGGGTAGTGGAGTTCAGGTGGGAAAGAAAGAAAGTAAAAAAAACATTTTTAACATAAATGTAACACAAACCTGCCTGAGTTTGTGTCACCCCATTTACTGTCCCATCAACTAAGGTGTCTGTTTCTGCAAATGCTAAAATGAGCGCCTTCTGCTCTGGAGTCAATTTTCTGCAGGAAAATGGAAACAAAATAGACTATTTCAAAAAGTTAATAACATTTGGCTCAACATTCTTAGACATGTAAAAAGCTGTTTTGAAAACATTGAAAATGTTTTCTCTTCCTTTACACAATAATTCTCACACACACACACACACAGTTACCCCTCATATTCTCTCTCTCACATACACTATTCTCTCAATGTCTATGCACACACACTTTAGAGTGCTAAAAAAAGATGTACTTACACGGGAACTTTGATTTTTATGTGAACATAATGATCACCATAACCATAACTATTAACTCGTGTGATTCCTTTTCCTTGGAGCCGAATTCGATCATGTGACTGGGTACCTGGTGGTATCTGCATTTAAACAGGTACATTTTTATTTGTTAACTTTCTGTGCATTAGGGATGAAACCTTAACTGCAAATTGCCCATGTCAAAACAGGAAAAAAAAAAAAAATTCGCAGTACAAGTACCTGAATATTTCTGGGGATATGCATTAGTTTTTTTTTTAAAACATTTTGCTGGACTTGTTGACATCTTTATATGGTTATATTTCCTTTTCATAAGTGACACATCATAATACTGCACAATACACATATGCATAATTTCCAGATTATCATTTGGTATGCACATACATCAATGTTACATGAACCCTAACACATTACTTTTATGTCACAAAAAGACATGATACACACAGCAGCTTCAGAGTCCAAACTATGAGCAAAAATTAAACCACTCACTGTTAACAAAATATCTCCATGAATACCAGGAATGCGAATGGTGCCACCTAGAATTGCTTGACTAAGGGTAATTAGAGCATCACTGTGGATGTCTGCACCATCTCGCCGAAAATGTCGACTTTTGGCCACCTGGGAAGAAACATTTTTTTGGTCAAAACTACACCACTAATTAATGTAGTCAACTAGTCACTAATTAGTCAACCCGACTAATGAAGCTTAGGAGTTACAACTGCTCTTTAACCAAAATAATTACTGCCCCTGGTGAGAGGGTGCGAGGCCCTGGCTCTGACTCTTGCTGCACCTAGGTATTTGGCCCTACCCTACTTATTTCAAACTACAATATGTTCAGTTTTGTCTACAATGCTGCTTCTTTGATTCATCTGGTAAAGATTCTTTCTTTACTTATGACCTGTTAATCTGAGATGAGGTTTCAGATGTCAGATCCCATGAAACCGTTTAGGTTAGTATCTCCCCTTACCCAGCCCCATTCTTGTCATCATTTGTCATATATTTGAAATCTATGCATTTGATTCTTAAATAAAAACTTAAGCTATACAGTCGGACCTCAATAAGTCCAACTCAAAGGGACCAACCCAAAAAAAAAATTCAATTTACGGAGTTTTCGAGTTAGGGAAAATGGTACAATAGGCGCAGGTATTTGGCCGGGAACTAACAATTAATTTGATATAGGGAGGTTTTCGACTTAGGGAAGATCAACTTATCGAGGTCTGACTGTACTAGTTTTATGTCATATTGCATCTTAACTTTTTTTGCTGTGAAATTCATAGATTTTTTTCTAGTCCCATAGAGATGCTACAGAAAATCTCTAGTGATAGGCTGGTCTGTGTTTGATAAAATTTAAAAGTAAAGAGTCTTCTTTAGTTTAACGTTGATTGCAACTCACCTTGAATGTTATAAACACCTCCTGATTACCCACAGGCATGCGCACTGTCTGACCATCCTCAACACCTGCACAGAACAATCAATATAACAACTTCTTCCTCATCTGTTGATGTACAACTGAACAAATTTGCTATTTGTTTGAAAACTTAATTAAATGCTCTGAAATGACTAGTAACTTAATATGAAAAATTACATCAACTTACCTGCTGGGACAGGAACCACCACCTTCTTCTTCAAAATTATTTTGCCCTTGCCTGCACACTCAGTACAGGGAGTTTTAATTATCATACGTGCACCACCACATGCACGGCATGTTGACCGCATCACAAATGGACCGGTGCTGATTGTTTCCTGAGAAGGAAAAGCACACAATGCAATACGCGGTAGAAACTAGAGTGGTTAGTCAATCTGGCAAGTTCTTTTTCTTGAGCTTGATAACATAAATCCTGCTTTTCCTACTAAAATGGTGGTACAGCACTACCACTACCCTTTCAAGAAGCACATCTTCAGCTACTCCCTAATAATAATAATAACAATGATGCAGATTTATAAAGCTCATTTTTCCACTGTACAGTATACTCAAAGCGCTTTAGAAATATTGTCTGAATACAGATTCAAAACACTTAAAGCACACATTCAAATAATAAAAAGCACATTTGTATAGCACCTTTTTCCAGCATCAGCCAGACTTATGGCACTTTACATATAGGCATGCAAGCACATCATATTAATTTATATAATAATAACTAAATATTATAATATTAATTAATATATTATGTTAATAGAAGTAGAAAAATGTTATTGCTATGAGTCATGGAACAGGCATTCCTCCTTTCTTTAGTGATCCAACCTGACACGGACACGTAATGTGTATAACATATATAGAAACTCAGACCAAATCATATTAGCTAACTAGGGGCGACAGAGATGTCAGACTGCAGCGACAGAGATGTCAGACCGCAGAGTACATAGCTGTCGATTCCGACCCTCACAATGATAAGTGGCATAACAGCTGCATCAATAGTTGATAAAATTCATGGTTTAATTGCAGAAAGTTATCAGAGTATTAAATTTATGCAGCTGACACAGTTCCAAAGCTGTAGGATGGTGCATATGTGACAGTAGAGACCACTAGTAAAAAATTTAAAGTGGTTCATGAAAAAGAGGCTACATGGAGGCATAGAAGAACAATCCAGAAGACGCACAGAACAAACAGTAGACACAAAGCCTAATGCACATCTACTTAAAAGACAAATAGAAATGGAGATCAGTCAACCTGTAGCCAATAAGGTGAAGGGACATTACTCTTCACATAAACTTACCATGCCAGTGCCATTGCACTGATGGCATTTCACAGCCTTTGTGCCAGGCTCTGCCTTGTTGCCTTGACATTTGGGACATGTGTCCTTCACATTAATGTGAACCTCCTTGTTTACACCCCGTGCAGCTTCTTGGAAGGTCAGATCCATCATCATCTTAAAAGCATTTTTTTTCAATTAAGAGTATTTTATTAAATGCTTTACCAAAAACATGATAACAAAGACAAAAATCCATTCCACTTCTACTACTACAATATCATGCAAGCATGAAGGTGCATGTGGTCATTTTAATAGACATACATATATGCAGCTTTGTGAAAGCGTTTAGTCAGGGATCAAACTATTACATAACACGAAATTGATCATAAGTGTAAATCAGTTATTTTGAGAATAATCAAAATTATGCCTACCTCTGATGCAGGTGCAAAACCAAACTTGCTTTCCTCAAAATCTCTGAAATTCCCAAAGCCACCCATGCCACCCATACCCCCCATTCCAGCATCTCCAAATATTCTGCGAAAGAGCTCCTCTGGATCTATGGTGCCATGAAAATGTTCAAAGCCTGCAAGTGCAGAGAACATGTCAAGGGTACAGCATCGCAAGCTAACACTGAATGTCCCTGTAAAATAGTTCTGTCAATCATTTTTAACTCTTAGTTTGCACCTGTTCCTGCGAGTGATCAAAATTCACCCAAATGATTCATAATCACCATATGGAACCAACTATATGATGAGTGCACAATGATGTAACTTGTAACATGTAAGTGATACTACAACGATGATGGCTTTTAGCTAATGTGCACTAATTATGACATTTGAAGCCAGTGCACTTATGCACACTTCAACATAATGTCAGTCATCACTGAGTACCTATCAGCCTAATTGGTTTTCCCAAGCATAATAATAAATCATACCTATCAAACCAAATACGACAATTGACTAAAACACAAACAAAACTTTTTTTAAATTCCACGTTAAAGTTTGACTAAATCCATTTTCCAATATATGGCTAAGAACAAATGCAATGTTTTGTACTGTAATAAAAATGATCCAAGAGCAGACAACTTTCTTACCTTGAAAGCCTTGCTGAAAACCTCCTCTTCCTTGTGCTCCAGCACCAGCACTAGCATTAGCTCCAGACATGCCAAATGTGTCATATTCCTGTCTCCGGGTGTCATCACTTAAAACCTGATACAGATAAAATATGACAAAAATGCAGACTCTTTAAGAATGTGTATAAGTTGTAATGACCTAGGAATTAATAACAAAATGTAAATACTTAAAATTAAAATAAATTAGAATAAAGAAAGATTTCATTTTCAACTAAATAAATTCTCTTAAGTTCTATAATCAGACTTGGAAAAGAACAACAAAGAACATGCATGTAACTTTCAACTTAAGCTGAAGGTAGGCCACTTCTGGTTTGATGCTGTTAATAAGCAGAAAGTTTTTCAACCATGTCAGCTTATCCAATTATAGTAACAATAAAAAAAAAAATCATCAACACTGTAATAGTAATAGGAACTTTTCAATGATCAATGTATATTTTACAGACTACGGCCAAATTTTTCGCTATGCTTTTCATAGTGGCAGACCAAAGTTTTTGCACACCTAATCACAAAAGACAGACTGTGGCGACACAGGGGACAGTAGTGCCAGGAATACTGGGATTGTACACATCAAAAAGTGTGGCAAAACTACAGCTTAACCAAACAGAGAAACTCATTTTTAAGTAATTTTGTATGGCCTGCGAATGATCTTATAAATAGCAAAATGGTCTTTGGAGACAAAAAAGTTCCCACCCTTGACCTAGTGAAAAGACTGAATTTCATCACAATTTTTCATTTCCCTTGTTTTTGAGTAAAAATGACGAAAAATGATGGACATGGGTGAGGGCTCCTGAACAGTTGCTTAAGAGGCAGATTTTTGTCAATCTCAGAATCAAAGAGTTAAATATACTTTTTGAAGATCAGAAATATAAAAATCTAGTTATCCTTATATATTTACAACAAAACCAGTATTTTTTGCAGCATTGTACAATTAAAATACAGAATTTTTGCTCATAAAAATAAAGAAGTTTAACGTTGGTTAAACTCATCTTACCTCATAAGCTTCTGACACCTCCTGAAATTTCTTTGCTGCATTAGGATCATTTTTATTCATATCTGGATGAAACTGCTTTGCAAGCTGATTGGAAAGGGATAAGAAGTCAAATTTTCAAGATTAGCTGTTTCCTCCTTTAAACTACAATTTAATAATTATAACCATTAAATTTACAAATTTAAACATTGTGCAAAACTGTGTTGATGAAGCAATTAATGATACCATTAATGTTGTACAATCACAATTTACACAAAATGGATATGGTTAAAGGTGGAACTTTCTGTGGGCATTTTTTAAAAATGGTTTCGCCCATTCAAGGGAAGGTAGGAGTATACAGTGCTGACTTTTACAAGCAGTCAGTTTTCCCTAAATTTCCCCAAGGCAGGGTGGAGATCACAGGCGGTGACGACCACCCGAGCAATAAAACGTCTTTCTCAGCCGAGTACTTGCTGTTGGTGTTTAGAAAGCTGAAGTGAAATGGTTGGCAACTAAACATACTGTCAGGGTTAGGACCGATAGTTGACGTATTCTCCATAAAATAGAAAGAAAAATAAGGGAGAAAAAGATGAGCAATGGAAATGACACAAACACAACTGAATTTTAAAACTTTATGTCTTTATATCTCTATATCTTTCTTTACATAAGGGATGAGAATATTCAACATTTTCAGTTTATTTCCCTGGTGACCGACATAAAATGCATCTGCCTTTTTGTGCAATGTTTGTACATTTACAAACAGGCAACAGTTCACACCTGTAACATAGTGGCCATTCCCCATCTACACTAGCAGCCCCACGGTCCATGTCTGTTAGTGAGCACTACAAGGTGAAGGACATTGTAGATCATGTCATGCTCAAAACTTAGGTGGAATGCCCACATAGACCGTAGATGTAATCACGGACTACAAACCGAATATAGATATCCCCGCTTAAGAGGAAGGAAAGATAAGAGATATAGAAAAATATTAAAAAAGCAAATAAAAATAAAGTTTGAAAATTTAGTTGTCTTTATGTTTGTGTCATTTGCGCTGTTCATCCTTCTCTCCTTTATATATTCTATGTTTGTTTGTTTGTGTGGGGAGAATACATTCAGTCCTGACCATGAAAGTATGTTTAGCCGTTTCGCCTAAGCTTTTAGATCCTTCAGCAAGATGAGTGAGGAAAACGTTTTATTGCCAGGCTAGTTGGCAGTGCCTGTCATCTCTACCCTGCCTATTGTCCGGGTAGTAATTGGAGACGACTGGACACTAGTAGTCAGCATCACATATTATTCTTACCTTCCCTCACATGGACAATACCATTCTCTTCATCCAGACAGAAGACGTTCCACCTTTAAGTTTGTTAATGTAATAAAATCACAACAGAGTTTAAAGTTTAGATCATAGAAAAAGAAACAAAAATCTTTAAAACATACTTTGTAATACGCTTTCTTAATAGCAGCTTGATCAGCATTCTTTGAGACACCTAGAACCTCATAGTAGTCTCGTTTGTTATTGGTAGAAGAAGTGTGCACATACCGCACATCTGATGCACAAAGGAAACGTGGCAACCGTTGCCCTGAAACATGTCAAAATTTGAATAAGACTTTAAATGAAATAATGTAAACTAGTACTGTTAGGATTTGTGACTTCATAAGTCATACATGCACACTTGCAGGTTTGTACATAAATTAACCAAAGATTTTTGTTTTAGTCATATATCTAATGGCATGTGTTGATGACTTTTCACTAACCTTTATTTAAACTGTTTCCAAAATGTATTGTTTCTTTAGCATCAATGGTGTCTTTTTACATTTCACTCTCTTATCAATGCTGACTTTTCAGGTAAAAAAAATATAAAAATTGTGTTGACATTACAGTGACTACTATTGTACTTAATATGCAGTAATCCCTCATTTATAACGGCAGATGCATTTCAGAATCATCCGCGATAACCAAAAATCCGCAAAATGGAAATGGTATATTTATTCATACACTATATTAAGGCTTTATAAAACCTCCCCTTTACTTTTATGCAACATAAACCTTTCCCATTTCCTTAATAACCATTCCCACACTGTTGTTTACAATTGTGAGTAGGCGCGTAGCGTCTCAGGAAAGCGATGCTAGTTTTTGTTTGAGTAAATACATGCACTATTTACTGTAATTCATATTAATTTCATTATTTATAATATTTCTTTGTTGTTAGAATTAATATTAGTAATGCATTTATATACACTTTGGGTTTTTTTCCCATCTAAAAATTCATAATATATTTTCCATTGACTGAATTTCGCAGAAAATCCTCGAAGAAGTGTAGATACGCGAGTCATGTTTCCCATTAATTTCTTATAAAAACCCACGAAATAGTGAAGCCGCTAAAGGTGAAGCGCAAAGTGGTGAGGGATTACTGTACTAATAATTCAGTTGCGGAAATTTGGTAAACATGTAAGCCAAAACTTTTGAATATTATTTGTAACCTGTTTTGATTCAATGTATTATAGTCGCTACGCAAATATTTTAATGAAATACTACTTTGTCTACTACTATGTCAGATTTTTGTGATGGACGGGGCCTACTGACGAAGTAATGTGCAAACTAGAAAATATCACTGTTAAGATGCGCTGCTCTGTTGCGTCATTACACAACCGCAACGCGACTCAGATTTAGCTTACCTGCTCCCAAAAAGAAGCCCTGAAATTTGCAACCGCATCCTGTATATTTTATGGATACTAATATGTTTCTGGTATGCAGGCCACAAGACGATAAGTTAGTCCACTGCTGCCCAACGACCTTGCACGGTAGTTCCCAACGTGCTCTTCTCAATGCAGCCATGTTTGCTCACTGGACTAAGATATCGAAACGTTTGCTGGCCAAGGTCAAAATTTTAATCAGTTACTAAAAACTGTTTTGTCAATCTTAATATACATAACAATATTATAGAGTAGATTAATTATGTTTAACTTTACTTTGAAGATTAGACAAATTTAAATAAAATAGTTAAAATTAATTCACATAGATTTCAGATAATTGCCTTCCGATCTTTTAATCATGGTATTCCCGGAAGTTGAATTATCAGCAATTGGTAGGAAGCAGACGCCGGTTCGTTTTGGAAGAGGTGGTGAACGTTTATTAAAGTTTGTATTGTAATGAGGTATTTTTCTGTCTTATTTGTGCAATGCAAAATTCAGAGTATCAGACAAACCATTGCAAATTTAAGGCTGGTAAGGGTTAAGATCGACTTGTGCTTGCAGTGAAATTTAAAATTCAGGTGAAAGATACACGCCCCCTTATTTTGCAACTATATAATCATCAAAATCTACAGAATAAGTCGACACATGTAGTGATCACTATAATCGAGCGAATGATCAGCACATGTATAGTTATTTTCCACAATTTAATGGCAACAAGTACTTATGATTCTCTGCTTGAGATTACTAATGACTCATGGCCTATGAATGACCACAAATGGTAAATATTTGTATATATATGAGTTGAAAGATTCACTCCTCAGATCACGAAGGTAATTGCCACTTAATAAAATATGTTGAAAGCAGTCCATCAAGCATCAGAGTGTTAGAAGTTTTCATGTATTTGAAAATGATGCCGAAGCATGTTGATCAAGCATTTCCTTATATATGTATTCAAATGTGCCTATCTATAACATTGCAACCCATAAATATCAAAACCAATTCAGTAGTGAATAATTTTAAACATATCAGTATGATATGCCATTTTCACATTTAGTGCTGTATGTGTATATGTAATGAACAAATCAACAGTATTATAACTAAATTAATAAAAATATATAAAAGGATCAGCTTTGTGGTGTTGGTAAACAGTCACATATTCCCATAATCAGAAAAAAAAGAAGAAAATTTCTATGTCTAATCTACAACACATTTATCATAAACTTTAGCACCATGGCCTGGAGATTTAAAGTGTCAAAATTCAAGAATGCAACACCCAAATTTCCTAAGAAGGAAGTAAGTTATTTTTGTATCATCCATTTTGTATCATCTTTCATGTGTATCGCATAGAACATATATCTATGTAAGTTAATTACATTGCATATTTTTGTGTGTGTGTGTGTGAGAGAGAGAAAGAGAAAGCATGCCAGAAGGTTTATTACAAAAGGAAGAAAGTTGTACGGATCTGATGCAAAATATTTGAGAAATACCAAATTATAATGCTTCATGTAACAGCATTATTTTTGATAATGTGTAAAACAGCTTTCATGGCAGATGACCTTACAAATTATTTCTTTTTCAGGAGCTGATACAAGAAGTACCTGTTGGTAATCCCAGTTATTCATGTGGGAACCATATCAAAGCCAGTTGTGTATATATGGTTTTCAATGTTGACACAACCAGTGGGTGTTGGATTTTCTGTTTTTAATTAATTTTGATTTGGAGTGATTTTCTTTATGTATGTACACACAAGCTTCAAATACACTTGTCAATGGAATTGTATTTTTGTGTTTTTGATAAATTTGCTGCAAAACATTGCTCAGGATCATAAACATCTCCAAGTTTGTAAAATTCTGTGAAAAATTATTACTTTTATAAATTAAAGTAATAACTTTTTTTTAGTAATTTTATGTTCATGTGTGATTTGCCTATGTCATCAATCAGCTATGCTCTCTACAGTACTGTAAAAAAGATTATTAACCTTGTCCATTGGAACTTTTAAGAAGACTTAGCTTATTAATTTTATTCTCCTTCAGATGGTGGCTCTCTAGGTTACCTCCCACTTAATGCTCAGGGTCGTATTGGAAGTGACCTTTGTTACATCCATGCACATGGAGGTTTGCATGATTTATTCTTTATGTTTGCAGTCTTTTAGCTAACTCATTCTCTTTCACACATACACTTTGTGGGTGCACTGTAAGCATGTAGTTCCTATGTGTATAATAGACAATTCTTTTTTATACACATAAAACATAGGAAAAAAATAAAACAATTATGCTATCTAAAACATTTTTGAACATAGCTGTCTCCAATAGACCATAAAAGAAGTGACTTGACAGGAAGTTTAGAAATTTCCCATCACAACCTTCCTTTCTGCACAGAAATAGCAATGGCCAGTAGTTTAAAGGTGAAATCCCAAACTGCAGTGCCTGGTACTTTTGTAATGAAATTGTATTGTTATTTTTTAATCACTATGAACATTATTTATTCATTTCTAATTAACTGTTTATTCTACTGCCTAGTGGAATAGACTATAAAAGGAGGACAGAATCCATATGTAACCCCATATGTAAAATTTTCCAAACATTTCTTTGGATATACTGCATTCCTTTGAATTGATATTTAAGAAAGTGCACTTTGGGGATCGATTGAGCCTGTAACAGTTTTTTTGTGCTTGTTATGTTTCTTCTAAATTTTTGTCAGTCTCTTATAGTTCTTTTATAAAATGGTTGTTTCTTGCATTCATATTTAACATTGACCTTGTGTCTCAGTTGAATTAAAGATTAATCTAAAGGTAGCAGCAAGGTTTTAAAATTCTGGAATGAATTCATCACAAAGATTCATACTCAAATCTTGCAAACAATCTGAAATATGGGATGGTTGGGAGACTTAAAAAATCCTGGGGTGTGTAATACTATTTAGGATTTTCATTTACTATAAATGCTATATTTATTAAGTTTCTTAAACTTGTAAGTGATTATTATTTTCAGATGAGGAAGAGGTTTGTCATTACTCACAATCAAGTAATAAACATGAAATGGAATAATTAGTTGATTAAATTTACTTTAGCATGTTTATTTTTGTGTCTTAGTTGTAAGCTTTTGAAAGGGTCTGGAAGTCTCAATATTTTACTTATTTTCAGAATTTGTAAGTGATTATGACTTCTCCCCATTCGATGATTATATGCTGGCATCGGGTGCTTACGATAACACTGTAAGTCTTAACTCTGTATTAAAATATTTTAAAGATTTTTATAATTTTTGCTTTACCTGAATGGTCTTTGTAGTTCCTGCACATATATTAACATGATAAAGCAGCAGTATTGAATGAAAATATGTTTTTCTCACCAGTGTACAAGATCACTATTCACAGCAATATTTTGTTTGCCATATTATTTTCCTCCCTTTTATTTAGTTGAATGAAATTATTTTGGCTTATTTTTAAATAGACAGTTTTAATGAAATAATTGACTTTCAAATACTTGCTATTACAGATAAAAGTGTGGTTGCTGCCAGAGGAATTTGTTAGAGGAAGTGTAACTGATCCTGTTTTATCATTGCCTACTCAAAACCATCGCATAGAGAATGTTCTGTGGCATCCAACAGCAGAAGGGGTCCTTTCAGTGTCAACTGACAAAAGTATTAAAATCTTTGATGTTGCTGCAGGAAAAGAAAACTATGGTTAGTTTTTCTGGTGCGTTTTTTTATATTCATTTATTTATGGTCTTTTTTTTTTCTTTAGTTTCCTGTTTTAAGACAACAGCTCCCTTTAAAGATAAATTTAGCATTTTCTTATCCTCATGTAATAGAAAAGAGTCCATAAATTTGTCTAAATTGCCACACCATCATCATAAATCTCCTTTTCATCATCTTCAGCAAATAATGTCCATGGTGACCAAGTGCAGAGCATTTCTTGGAAAAGCACTGGATCTGTGATAGCATCTACTTGCAAAGATAAGCATTTACGTCTCTTAGATCTTCGTGGAAATGCTGTTGTTCAAGTAAGTTGTAACTCGCAAACTGTTAGTCGATTTTTAATCAACAATTAATATAAAAGTTTCGCTGTAACTTTTAGTGTATGATGACAGGGAATCAAAAATGAATTATGATGATCATCATCATGAAAACAGAAGAACAAGGTGAAATATAATTGTTTTCTTTGACTCCTGTTGTATTTTTTAAAAACTGTTGGTGAGAAATAAACCCAGCTGTGAATACTTTAGATTAATTGAAATTTTACTTTCTGCTGTTGAAAAATAAATATTTACAGGATTGCCTTAATCTAAAAAAGGATTTTCATACTGTTTTAATGTGTTGTGTTACCTTGAATAAAGGATAAATCCTTTTCACATTTATAAAATTTAAAGGCACCTTTTCGCAATGACTCTGTTAAGCAAGGAATATATGAAAATTTATATATTATGTTGCAAAGAAGTTGCTAAAGTGTGCAGTTATGTTGCACATGCAACAGATCAGTAAAATCCTTAACTTGAGTCCATCAGCATTTTATTAAAGAGCATTACAATATGCATTGGTCCTCATCACCACAGTCCGCATGCAAATAAATAAGTTTACAACAGACTACTTTTGTGTATGAATAGTGAATGAAGGATTTTGCATAAATGCAGGAAACAGAAGGGCACCAGAATGTCAAGGACACAAGTGTCTTGTGGCTGGGAGAGACTGAATATATCTTCTCAACAGGATTTAACAGGGTAAGTCTTCGACTGAATAAATGAGGTTAGTTGTATGTTCTAATTGTTAGCAAGCATGTCTGGAAATGTTGTGCTTTCCTTCCATAGCCCTTTAATGTATCAGGTTTCCATTCCACAACTTGATAAACTAGGAAGAGTATGCTGCCTTACGTTTGTATATTTGTAATTCTGCAGCCTCAAGTGTGCCAACCACATTGTTATTATTGTTTTTGCTGCCTTCTAACATATGATTGGTTGTGGTTCCTTTAAAATATGTTTCATGTAGAGTACTCTTGTTTTTACAGATGAGTATGTTTTCTCAAGACTTATATGCTTGTATTGTTGCTTTAATGTTACATAAATGAACTATCTACAGTAGTGCATGTAGAAAATTTCCAATAGAATGAAGAGAATCGCTTTTCCTTGCTTGATCTTTATGTAAAGTACTTACAAATACTGCTTCCTGTAATTTTTTTTTAGAATCAGCAAAGGGAATATAAGCTGTGGGACATTCGAGCATTCCAGTCACCACTTGTCACCAGTGATGCACAAGGAAATGGGTAAAAGGAAATGTATAATACATCACCCACCATCTCTGCCACCACACCTCACTTTAACATTATCTAAATCAGGGGTAGTGAGCTTTTTTTTTTATGCCAAGGGCATCTTGTGCATTTATAACATTTGTGTATCATATAAAAATTATTGACTTAAAAATTAGCCTGCTTCATTTCGTACAAAGTTTTGTCACAGTGTGTTAACTTTTGCAATATATACTCTCCCAGCCAGCTGCCTGACACTGACTATCCTTTGTCAATGCAAACGGGTTGCCAGTGATGTCATGTAATCATGTGTCCAGAGATTTCTGAAAATGATGTTAAATGTTAAAATTAGCACACCAACATGCATGATTTTGGGTGAACTGGGAATTTTTCTTGTGTCCAATTTTTGCAAAATGTAGATTACTGTGCTTTTGGTATAGATTATATATGGAACATAATTCAGGAATTCAAAAATTATCGGTTCTCCGGTTCCACTTGTGCAGTTTTCTTTTTGATAGCTCAGCAAGTAAACTAGTTTAAAGGTAAACTGGTTTAGTTGTGCACATTCATTATCAGATGCCTTAGGTCTTTCCTTCATCTGGAAATTTGCTGCAGTTTTTCTCTGTCATTTTAAAAGTATTGTAATGCAATGCTTAAAGGATCAATTTATTTAAAAATTGAAACAAGACATACAGTCAAATCTCCCTACTATGCCACCTACCGGGACCGAGCAAAAGTGGCATAGTAGGGAGAGTGGCATAGTAGAGAGTGTTCGTAAAAACGGCTTTATTTGCTCAAGTTACCCGTCAGTCCAAAGCAGGGGTGGGCAATTAATTTTCCCAAGGGACCGCATGAGACATTGGGATGGTTTTAGAGGGCCGGACTAATATAGTTAACTCAGTTTTACCCAATACTGTATATATAGTATATATACTGGCTGGCGGGCGGGCCGGTCAGAGACAGGAGGCCTTTGCCCAGGTCTGGTCCAAAGCTCTCAAGAATCGTCGGCTTCGCTAGCTGTCTCCTCTCATTCTCCCCCTCACCTCTTCATCCTCCACCCCTCCCAACCACAT
>SRHC01002752.1:134702-152185 GCA_004794325.1 Pomacea maculata
GCTATGTTCCATCCACCTAACTGCGATGTCCCACACTACCATACAGTTTAGTAATCGAGCACTGCGCGGAATTTTACAACTTGTGTCTTGTAACAGTCACAAAAAAAGTGGCATAGTAGGGAGAGTAGGGGTGGCATAGTGAATTTTTTTTTACATTGAATTTATAGTCGGGACCGAGCAAAAGTGGCATAATACCGAGAGTGGCATAGTAGAGGGGTGGCATAGTAGGGAGATTTGACTGTATATACAAACAAGATCTGCACCACTTATGTTTAAAGAATATTTTGGATCAAATTTAGTAAAATTTAAGTTAAGCTGCCACAAATTCCTTGATATATATATATAGGGATATAACTAGATGAGGTAGGTGATGAATTTCGTTATGTGTTTCTGTTTGTTCACTCTTTGTAACTGTTTCTCAGAAAGCACTGCTTCCTGTACATTTTGTACATTATCCAAATGAATTTAAATTTCATCAGTGGACGAATATCAAATCTAAACGTATACGTTATTAAGCAAATTTATTCACTTTATTCTGATATTATGGCTAAAAATGCCCCCGGGCTTATAGTCAATAAACAAAATGAACTAAAATGAAAAATGTCTCACATATTGGATTACCATGCTAGCCCATCAGATTTTACATTATTGTCATGATTCACTATTAAATTTATATTGCTATTAAAAATGCTTCTAGATTTATTGAACCTGCCCTCAGTTGGGAAGGCCAGATTAAATAATTTCGCCTTACATGGCCCCTCAGGCCAGATGTTCCCTATCCCCGATCAAAATATACATATATTTTTTCCAAACATTTTATTATTATTTTACCATTTTGATTCATATGTATTAAGTTTTAAGTTAGCAGTGAGAAGGAGGAGAAGTCAGCACAGCTTTGGGTAACTCATCTCTTTTAGCACTAATAAAAGAGAGCGGGGGTGTAGTTAGAAGGATGATTAAAGTTTGTACACCTTTATAAGTATAATGCTGTCACCCATTTGTATACCATATATTTTTATGTTTCTTTTTCTTTATTCTTCATTCTTAGAACATTGATGTGCTTCTATGATGAAGATACAAAGATGGTCTTTCTGGCAGGAAAGGTAGTATTTTTAGTTGCCATCTTCCTAACGTGTATATATATATCAGCATGATAAAATAAACCTGTGCTGTTTTGTCTTTCCTTCAATGTTTACAGTATGTCTCACCAACTGCAGAATATGTGGAACTGAATGAAATTATACATTTTTAATCACTTTTAACTTGGTAAAAACATCATCTGTCTTTCTGCAGAGTGATAGCAGTATAAAATTTCTGGAGCTGACAGAAAAGTCACCTTACCTAACTGAAGGTGAGAGCTTTTAATCATCATCTGTGTGGTGGGGTAAATATTTTATTTATGGAGAAATACTCTGCAATCAAATTTTTTACAGTATATTTGTGTGTGTGTTTTCTTTAATATAAATTTAAATAGTTCTGTGGCAAAACCAGGCAAGCACATGCATTAAGTTTCAAAGTTTAACTGAGGATTGCTTAGTGATATATGCAACAGATTGTTTTACAACACATAATTGTTACAGTGTGTTTTGAATGACACAATGTTTCATTGAATACTCTATAATTTTGTGTTACTTGTTATTAAATATAACATGCCATATTTTTACATGACCACTCAGCCTATAATAATGAGAACAGGAAAACAGTGTCTAAAATATTATATTTAAATATAAATAGGGATGACAGATCGCACAGAGCAGATCAAAGGAGCAGCTTTGGTACCTAAGCGGGCCATGGAATTGATGTCAGGAGAAGTAGACAGACTGCTACTGTTAGCCCGACAATCCATTATCAGTGTACCTTTTATAGTGCCAAGAAAGGTACTAAGACTTTTCTATGTACATTTGGCAAAAAGCTGCAACAGGTGCTATTAACTTTGATAAACTTTTGTACAGTGAGACTGTGGCTTGTTGCTTCTAACATGGCTTTGTCTAGAGTATCAGAAACCTTTTATTTTACTGTCCCTGCAGTTGAACCATTTATCAACTTTCTTATGCAGCCCCAGATTCCTACTTGAACAAACCTCTGACTGTGTTTTCTTTATTGTAGTCCTACAGAGACTTTCATGATGACCTGTATCCTGAAACTGCCTGCGGTGAACCAGCATTGACAGCAGAACAGTGGTTCTCAGGAGAGGATAATGTGGTAGCTAAAGTAAAACCAACACCAAACAAACCACTAGTCAAGCATGAAAGACGAGGGCTTTTGCTTGGAAATGGTGCTAAGTATAGTTATTCAAATCAGGAAGAAATTGCTGTTTCCAAGGTGGAAGTCACTGTTAAGGTAAAAAGATAAAGTGATTCCATTTTATTTGAGCATTTCTTATCTCATTATTATCTCACCATTCCTTTCCATGCTTAAGTTAAGATATTCTGTGCATCTTTGAGTAAAAGAAGACGGAAGTGATGAGAATCAACAACAATTTAAGCAGGAAGTCTCAATCCTACTTCAAGGAGAGAACATCCTGAAAACAGATCACTTGTCAACAAGGATGGTGGAGTGGACAATGACATCAAAAGCCGCATCAACAGGGCCAGGCATCCTTTTAACAGCCTATCTCATCTGGAACTCCCATCCGAGTATTATCCTTCCACAGTAAGACCTGCGTCTTCAACACCAATGTGAACACCTACTGTATGGTTCCGAAACCTGGAGAGTTACAAAAACCATCAACAACAAGCTCCATTTACCAACTGATGCCTACACCATATCCTAGGAACAAGATGGCATAAAAAAATCTCCAACAGCAGTCTATGGAAAAGAACCAACCAGAATGCCACTAGCAAAGACATCACAAAACGCAAATGGGGCTGGATAGGATACACCCTGTGGAAACTAGCTGACACCGTTGCCAGGCAGGTGCTTGACTGGAACCCTCAGGGGAAGAGGAGAGTTGGGAGGTCAAAGAAAACTTGGAAAAGAACAGTAGAGAGCAAGGCAAAGGACATCAGAACCACTTGGGTCCAAGTGAGGGGAGCTGCCCAAAACCGTGTCCGCTGGCAAGGTGTTGTTGGGGCCCTATGCTCCTCGAGGAGTAAAAGGAATAAACTAAAAAAACAAGTTCTATTTTCTTTGACCATTTCCCATCTCGTCATTCTATACCATTCATTTTCATGCTTAAATTGAGATATTCTGTGCATCTTTGTGTAAAACACATGCACACATTCATGGATGTAAGCGTACAGAATTTTGCATTCATCCTCTTTGTTCTCTTTGCCGTTCTTCTTCTCCCTACCCCCATTCCTGCTACATTGTCCTTTAGAAAAAGGTTCTTAATGAGTACACAAACATAGACTGAATTTTAACTTCTAAATTCTTTTCTAAAGCCCTCAGTGACTGCTCCAAAGCCAGCAGTCCAGCAGAAAAACCCTGCAGTCACTCCTGGTGCACAAGACAGCAAACGTGTAACCAGTCCATCATCCACAAACATTCCCACTTCCAAAGTCAATTTGAATGGTCTCTCAGAGACAGAGCAACCACCTGCTGAACCTGCTGAAAATCCAGCCAAGATAATCAAGGCTTTTAAAGGTGCATTATAGCATTACTAACACATTTGCTTTGTCTGCAATAGCTCAATTTAGATGCACCACTCAAACTTGAAATCTGTCTTTTAAATCTTTCCTTACATTTTTCTCCTGAAAAAGTGAACATCTTGACAGTCAAAGTAACTGTTTTGCACACTGTAATGCAGACTTGGTAGTGTCGCAAACACACTGTGAAAAAAAACTAAGGGAATAATATATTCTTTCCTTCAAGCATTATTTGACTATGGGTTTCTTCCCTTGAAGAGCTTATTTAGGCAAGAACTCAGGTATTTTGTTATATTTTAAACTAGACTTCATTCACTCAATCTAGATCTAGATCAAGCTATGTTTGAGACAGTTGCTGGGCACATGGTTTTGCATTGCTACACTACTACATACAAAAATAACAATAGAAGGGAATAGAATATTTGAATTCTAACATACATTCTAATTATTTAATTATTTGATGCTTTTTGTTTGTGTATTGTGTAAATAATTTCTTTTGATCATCTGCTTTGTGACCTCATTTCATGACATCGGCTCCCCCTTCTGTTCAGATAATACCTTTCACGCATTTACTACAAGAGAATAAAAAAGGCATTTTTTTCAAATTAAATCATTTAAATATTTCAGAAATTCTATTGAAATGGTCTGTCAATTATCATTGTCTTGATAGTAAGTCTGTAGGTGTGTGTATTTGAATACAGTATATACTCCTAGGCCACACTAGTGATCAAAGATTCAAATCTCTTAGATTTCCTTGTGTAGTAAATGAGTTAAAATATAGGAAATTATTAAAGATAACTAAAAGTTGGTGGAGGAGAATTTTTATTGTTGTCTATATTTGACAGGAGTACATCAATCTAAGCTGCGATATGTGATTGGCAAAACACTCCACCCTTCAACTCACATCACCAACATTAAAAACTTGTGCAAGACCATTCCTGGTGAGAGTGATTTCTTTGTGGCCAACAATCATCGCTGTGCAGTGCCTCTTGAGGGTGCTGGTGGAATAATTGCAGTTTTAGAGGCAAGTTTCGTCTGAAGTAGTAACATTTTAATTTTCTTTTTTCTTTTTAATTTGGGGAAAGTGGTGGAACAATTTTTGGCTATGCATTGTCTGCAAGTGTGAAAATTACATCTATTTCTAGCTAATAAATGTCTTGCTAAGTATCTTTACTAATTTTTTCATATGAAAGTAATAGCCTGTTCTATAACATGTATTAAGCTTAAAGATATACAGTTGTCACATGGGTGACATAGCACTTATATATTGTCACACACCTAATACTTGCACATTTTTACACACATTTGTTTTTGTGGATGTAAAAACAGTATAACATGCCTTAAAAAACCCAGGAGTTTTTGTTCCATAAACCAAGTTTACATCAGACAGTTTAAATAATGGCTTAATTTTAGCTTTAAAACTATGTCACAAACAATATACATATAGGGATATCTCATTTATACACTCTTAATGTATTTAGGAAATCTTATCATTATCCATAGGGAAATTAAGACTTAAAATTTTAGTCAAAACTATCATAGGTGTCATTGTGTTATCTCCAGATAAAAAAAAATCTGCAACTGATTTCTTCTTTTTGTAACATTTAAGCTCACCCAGCCTGGACGCCTGGGAAATACAATTGAAGAAATGCCGACTATTCAAAATGGAAGCAAAGTGGCTGACTTTGTATGGGACCCTTTTGATGACTTTCGGCTAGTTGTTGGTATGTGCACCTTGTGTGTGTGTGTATGCTTTGATCCCTGAGGATGTATGTTTTTGATGTATGAAATATAGATGGGTTCATTTATGCATTGTACTAATTATATTTTATTTATACATTAATTTATATAAAACTAATACCCATTTTATGTGTGTGTGTATATTTATATATATTTCAATATGATAGAGCTCCACATTTTTAAAAACGTTTTTCAGCCTGTGACAATGCCAGGATTAACGTGTGGAAAATACCACCAGAAGGTCTTCCTGTAGGCCCTTCACAAGATAAACCTGAGTTTTATCTAAGAGGTATATTGTAGTAGTTCTCTGTAATAGATCTTTATGAGATTTTTGTAAAGTTTGTAAAATCAACGTTTTTAGTTTGCATGAGAAATGTTAGCTATTCTCCTTTTTATGCATTATTACTATTTAGAACATTTTCCTTTGAGCCACCTTAAACACTTGAGTGTAAAGTGATTTTTTTTTTAACCATCTTTCAGTTGACTGATTATTGTGACTGATTATTGTTTCATCCACCTTCTCGCAGGACATTCAGAAAAAGTATACTTTGTACGTTATCACCCTTTGGTCAAAGACATACTCATGTCCTCATCATATGACATGACAGTACGTATGTGGAACCTCAGCACAAAGTCAGAGGTTATGCAGCTTCGGGGGCAAGAAGATCAGGTTTGTCATCTAAGAACAATATTCTAAAGAAGCTGTATATTGTAAGGCAAACTAAAATGATAAAAGATCATTTAATTGCTTTTCATTTAAGCAAAAACAAAATGTCAGTACTTTGGGCTTGGCTTTCTAATGTGCGAGAGTGTATGTGTGTTGTGTATTTTCTGTGCATGACTATATGCATGTGCCTGTTCATATTGAGATTTAAATAATGACTAATTAACTTGCTGTGTGCTGTTGTTGATATTCTTATTGATGTTGGCCAGTGGCTAGTAAAGATTGTTTAAATTATGATAGAGTACATAACAATAAATTGGACTGTTAACCATTATTTTTTTGGATTTGTATGTGCATGTGTACGTATATTTGTATCTGTATGTGCATGCCAGGTGTTCTGCATAGGGTGGAGTCCCTGTAGCAAGCTATGCGCTACAGTGTGCAAGGATGGACTAATCAGAGTCTATGAGCCTCGCAAATCTCCAGTCCCTATCAGGGTAAGATGAAACCACTTGCAGAAGCAATAGCATTGATTTTCCTACATATCCTGTCAAAGACAGTGGGTGGGTCTATGAAAAATATTACAGTGACATATCACTCTGGTATGGATTTTCATTAATGCATAAAAATCTTTTTGACCCAAACTCATTATTAAGCACTTAACTTCTGCAGACTGTAGACAATTCAGGCTGCACTTAATGTTTTATTAACAGATGATTAGAACACATGAAATTATTTGTGACACTAACACTTTTGTAAAGATTGTTGATAATATCATCATTGCTAGCCCTGCTTATTTTTAACCTTTGTAAATATGCCACTTAGAAGGCTAACATAGCTGAGCATGTAGTCAAAGTGCCATGCATGGCTTGGGCATAGTTTTGTGCTTTCAGCAAGGAAAAGGACCTGATGGATCAAGGGGTGCTCGTGTTCTTTGGGTGTTGGATGGCCATTACCTTCTTGTGTCTGGCTTTGAAAAGTATAAACTTTCTCTGCAAATTTCTATCATTTATGTAGACAAATTTATTCTTCATGACAGTGCCATTTTGTCAATGGAATTCTTACTTGTTTTGAAATTCAACATTTCAAAAACTGAAATTGATATTTTATGTCAAGTCTTCTCATTTGCTAGCTAAATGACAATTCTTATTAAGCTTTAAATTTGTGCTAATGTGATTGACACAGATATAGGTAACATATAGTTTTTATATGTTTATCACAGACAGAGCAAAAGCAGAAATTATAGCTTTTACATGTTCTTTCCTTTTGTTTGTTTCTTTTTTCACAGGACAAGCAATCAACAGCTCATTATGTATAATGCTGAGACATTGCAGGTTCTGAATACTGTGGAGGTGGAAAGGAACCCTTCCATTCTGATACCACACTATGATGAAGATACCAGCGTTATTTACCTCCATGCCAGGGTATTTGTGTGACTTTGTGTCAAGGAGTGCAATTTGTATTTGCAGTCATAAACGCTGTGATATTCTGCTTCATTTTTTCATGTTATTGCCATGAAGAATTCATCATAATTAACTCATCCCTTTTAGTTTATTTTTCAAAAGACTATGAGTTGTATTTGCGGCCCTATGCTCTGCTGGAGGTGATTAGGAACAAGAAGATGAGTTGTATGGTACTGTTGAAAGTATTTTTGTTCTGCAGACCTTTAATATGCTACACTGTTTTTGTCTATATATTGTACTACTTCATACTAGTTCTAGTGCAGAGCCCTATTCTGTACTACAACCATGAACTGAAATGAGAAATAAAGTAAATTCTTGATTTATGTAAATGAACCATTCCAATAATCTCTGTGTAAAGTATTTTTTACTTCATAAATTTTACCAACCCACCTACAGAATAGCTAGGACAGAGAGAAGTAATATGAATCTTATTGTTCCCTCAAGGGCGAACGCACAGTTGACAATTACGAGGTGTGTGATGAGAGCCCCTACCTTTTTCCAAATACGAGCATCAATCTGACATCCTTACACCAGGGCCTGGTGTTTGTACCTCGTAATAAGCTGGATGTTGCAGCTGTAGAGGTGGCTCGAGCCTGGAGACTAACCAACAACACTGTGGAGCCAGTTAGTTTTACTGTACCTAGAGTCAGGGTAAGAGTTTGCAGTGGACACACCCACCCAACCTGCCCATCATCTCTTTTTGCTGGGTTTTTTTTCCCCTTTAGGAAGAGAAGGATTTTTGCATGGTGGGAGGATTATTTTTACTTTTTTACCCCCATTTAAATTACAGGGTTAGGGTTAGTGTATTTTAAAGTTATGGTATGAAGTTTCTGTCTCATTACTCGATCAGTGTCTACTTGTAACTTAGTTGTTTCTATTAGTAGCGAATGCCATGGCTTCAGTCTGGGATATTTTATAGATCTCACATTTTCCATTTCCTTTCTCATTTAGCTGTTTCAAATTTTGCAGCAACAAATTTATGAAGCATGTCCCTTTATCTTTTCAGTGCTGTTGTCTGTCATAGCTTGGTCTTCTAGCAAAAAAAAGCAATGATAATTTTTTATAGTATAAGATTATTCCAAAAGCAAGATTTAAAAACGAAAGCTAAAAATGAAGAATTATGATCAATCCATTTCTTAAAATATTACCTGACAAGAAATTTCCTAATCATCAACTTAGAGAAGAAAATTATACAAAAACAATTTCTCTAGAAAAAAATCTGCATCTTTGTTTATGTGTACTTTTTTCAGACAGAATACTTCCAGGATGATTTGTTCCCAGACACACGTGTGACATGGGAACCTGCACTGACAGCAGACCAGTGGCTTGCTGGTCAAAATACCAAGCCTCGTACTATCAGCTTACGTCCTGTAGGCATGAAGCTGTGTGAGTGACTGAAAGCTGTAACTCTACAGTATGAAACCTTAACATATTTGAGGGGAAATAAGTTTCAACAAGCATTTTTACCGACATATGTTAGACCAAAACTATTTGATGAAACTAAAATTGGTAGACATTCAGAGGTAAAGTTAGCGAAGTTTGAAATTTTGCTAGCAAGATAGTTTTGATCAGTATATTCATTACCAACTTTAATTCAGTTGTTTAGTTACATCATGACTGAACATTTTTGCACCAGTGAGTGAGGCGCCATTGGAAGAACCCAAACCCAAGAAATATGAAAGCTACAATCCCAGTGTGTACAAATCAGATGAGCAGAAGAAAGATGAGGTAATGTTTTTTTTTCTCCTTTTTTTTTTATTTTGCTTTTAAGCTTTTAAATTTTGAAAATTTGTCCATCCTATACAAAAGTTGGGGAAGAGGTAAAGTAGTGAGGTTGCAGCATATGATCCATAACTAGGGATAACTTTTGTAGAAATCCATTCTGCCATAGAATGTGGAGAGAGGTGGCATGATAACAAGTTGTGATTGTTCTTATAGGTATGTAAAATTTATTTTATGACATGGAGATTGGAAATACTTTCAGTCACTATAACTCAATCATTCATTTTAACTAATCAGCTTTTTACTGAAGATTTTAGTGAAAAATAACTGAATAATCATTCCTTCTGTTCTTGTTTTAAAGAATTAAACATTAGACCTACACTGACCACACTCTTGTTTTAACTTTGTAAAGGAAAATTCATTGAAGATTTTTTTATGTGGTGAAATAGCTATAGTTTTTGACCAAAACAAATGCCCAGATGCATACTTTGGGCATATTCAACCTTTCATACAATTTTATCATCTACTTCTGCTCTTCTACTAGTAATTGAAAGAGCTTGGAATTTCTGTACAGTTTGGTATTTGCTTATATATAGCTGTGACCATTAAACAGCTTGACCACATTTGATCGATAACAGTTAGTTGCAGGGATTTTGCAGCAGATGGTAGTGATGGCTGGAAGCCTAGATATATCCAGATTCCAGTGTGGTTAATGTTTTATGTCAATTCTGCAGCCAAGCCTGTGATAATCAGTGAGAGCTTATCCAGTCCTGTAAACAG
Organism: Pomacea maculata; assembly: GCA_004794325.1. Classification (NCBI taxonomy): domain Eukaryota; kingdom Metazoa; phylum Mollusca; class Gastropoda; order Architaenioglossa; family Ampullariidae; genus Pomacea; species Pomacea maculata. The sequence continues at coordinate 144,659 of SRHC01002752.1, forward strand.
GAGCCACATCCAGAGAGTAATTAGAAGTTGAAGGTGGCATTAAAACCTGTAATCCACAATCGTCACTATTTTGTTGATAAATACTTTTATGTGGTCTCAGTCCAATTAGCAACAGATAATCAACCTTTATATCTTGCATTTCAGCTGATGACAGCTATAGTTGGTAAACTGGAGTTGTCATCAGAACCATTACCCCAAGACTTAGCAGAGGGTGTGGAAGAAGATGAATGGGTATGTGATGATTGAGATTAAAAAAACATGTTTGCATGCAGGTTATTAACACCAGACCATCTAATTGCCAATTGCCAATTAACATTGTAACATGATATAAAATTTATATTCATTATTCAGTAGAACAGTATGTTTATATACCATGTTTTAAAAAAAATAAGCTATTATAGAGAAGTAAAAGACAAAAAGATAAATTCTTCTCTTTAGTTTCTTAGTGTTTTCTCTGTTCAATCTTTTAATGCATACATCCTTTCTCTGTTTAAGTATTTAATGCAAACAACTTATTTTCTCTTATTTGCAGGAGGATTGAGAATCATATACCTTGTGCACATTCCAAATAAAAAGTGGACTTAGGTCATTGGACATTGGTATTTTAAAAAAAACATGGCTACAGACTTTCTTATTTCACCTGTGACCCATAAATTCTCCACCCTTTCGAATTTGCTACTGAATGTATAATTCTACATGTCAATATTCATACATGTAAGTGCTGTATACATCTGTCTTCAAAATCTGATTTTGACCCTGTTGCATATGAGTCACCCAGGAATAATTGTATTTCATGTATGTGGATAAGGACTGCATGGGAGGGAGAGTGTGTGTGTGTGTACTGTGAATTATTTTGATTCAGAAAGAAAAGGGACCAGGTCATAGCATTTAGATTACTCTTAGATGTTTGCTTTGCAAGACTTTACAGAGTAGTCTGCATGGCTTATAATGCTTGCACTTTGCTTGTAAAAGGAGAAACAACTTCAGCATCAATCTACAAGTTTCATTAGGCCATTGTTCTTATCATATGATCTCATGCACATGACACTTCAGTTACCAAATGGTGAGCAGAATGACAGTGTTCATTAGGTTTTCTAGTTTTGTTGTTTTGACTAGATGTAGACTTCATATAGTGCTAGCTGAAAGTGATTATTAGCAACAAGAACAGCCTTTTAGGTAACTAGTGCATTTCATTGTTCAACAGTTTTTAATTTAATATATATTTTAAAGTTTCCCTTTCTCCCCCAAAATATTTATTTTTACTTTACAAGATGACCCATTTTATCATGTCAGTATATAAGCTGACAAAATCTTTTGTGGATATCTTTGTGCTTTTAAAAGAAAGCTCACAAAACAAAACTCGTCACCATCACAATCATATATAATGTGATAATACTGGGCAACTGTGCACGAATCACTTTGCCTTATAACGTCTTTCTATCATCAAAAATTGATTACTGCATTACACCTGACATTAATTTGAGAATGGAAAAATAATTGAACTATTTCAAATAATTTCTCTATGTTTAAAGCAACTGATTTGTACATAAAATGTAAAATATATTGATTTGTTTTGAATTTCTTCACTTATTCAACAAATAAGGTTTTAAAATACTAAAAAATAAGTATGAGATTTTAAAATAAATACTGTATCTGTATCAATATCTCAGCAAACTTTTTAATGATATTGTTCTTGTTAATAACATAGAAAATAAATATTCTAGTTCAGTTAAGCTACAGTTTCTTTTCAACCTGCACCAACCCAAAAGTGCATTATTCATTGAGAACATTCCTACATTTTTTTGTTTGTTTTTATATTCAAGCTGGCTGAACATTTTGGACTGATTGCGTGCATCAGGCAGCATGTTTTGCTAGTTTAATCTGCCTAAAACTTTAGTGATATTCCATGACAACCAATTTTATACTGAACTGGGTCTCTTAATTACATGTTCAAAGAGGGAACAGGTTTTGTAAGCATTCATCTTAAAAGTGCCTATACTTTCAGTTGTCATATTTATCAGCACAAGAGTTACATCAACCTGTCAACTTGAAACTAAATCTCATTTAACTGAACTTATGTTTTAAAGTATGTTATTAAGCTGCTGTATCTTGCTGTGATAGTTTCATACTTTCCCATTTTAAAATATATGCACCCATATGTAAGTGATTTAGTGGAGGATCTTAAAAAGAACAGCATAAATTTCATAAATGAATTGCAGTGCTGGATTAAATTTCTTTTTTAAACATATTAAGTACATTTTTTTTTAACCATTCACATAGAGCCAAGCTGTAAATCAGAAACAGGTTGGCTCATAAAATTGATTTACATTATGGATCACCAGTTGATAAAAAAATAAGAGTGAAAAGATAATTTTAAAGTGGGTAATTTCCATGAATTTCTATGAAAGCACAGAGTGAAGCCATTCACGTATGACTTATTCTTGAGTGATCTAGATATAGTTTATTGAAACGTACCATGCATTAAAAAACTGACACCACCACAGCAAAAATAAGATTCCTAGATAAATGTCCATAGAGTAATATTTTTTTCAAATTACCATTAAGGTCTTTTAGATTCGTTTTCATGATCCCTGTATTTTTAACCTGTTACATGCTACTTTCATAATATGGGCTCTATTCCATCGATTTAGGTAAGAAGTGAAAGTCATGCCAACATGTTTGATCACTAACAAAATTATTTAAAATATTGTTTGGATGCTCTTGCATTTACCACTAGGTTTGCATTTATTAACATGAAATTTCACTAAGGAACAGTATACCTGAAAGTCTGGTATGGAACTATTGTACAATTTTTATTACACATGTCATTAAAAGTTTGATAAAAACTGCGCAAGTACATGTGTTCAATCTTTTTAATCTTGAAAGCAAGGTCATAATTGACTGCTTGTGCTTTTACACATGTTAACAAGAGAAGTATATTGGAAAAATACAGGCCAGAATTTTGAATTTATAATTTTATATTTCTGTCATTTTACAGAATGGTACATTTAACATCATGGTATACTGTTGAATATTGCATATCAGTATCACAGTCCCTCACTGAGTCATACGGTGAAAACATGGAAAGTAATCCACCACGCAACAAACACTGGGCGCGAAAAGGAACAAGAAGAAGAATGCTTTAATAAGAACATGTTTGACTCGTCCATGTTTCTTCCTCCATTAATGTAATAACATGAATTTGTAAGAATTGTGACAGAACTACCATTATCTGACAAACAGAAATTTTAATAAGCATGAAAAAAAGGTTTCAATATTGAAGATGGCGAGAATCAAATTATTTTATATTTTAATTTTTGTAATAGATACCTCTCCAGTGAACATTGGAGCAACATTTCAAGCATACATGATAAGCTGAAATCTCTCAGGAAAACAAATGGTACCTTGGCACCCCAACTGTTCTGTCCTCAAACATTTCAATCCTTTGACTCATACTTTTGAGAAAATTCTGTTTTGATGCTTGACCACTTGCTTGGCACCTGATCATCCTGTATGAGACACCCAAGTTTACTTCATGATGAATGACGGTTCAGGATGAAACGGGAAACTGTCTCTTTGCAGATTGCTTTCAAGTAGTGATGCTACATTTATGATCTTATAGGTTTTTTTATTTTTAAAAAGTATACATGTGTGTGTGTACCTTCCATGGTCATCATGACACCCAAGAAACATTTTAGTGCTAACAGTGAAGGAAAGAGGGAAAACAATACAGCAATTAAATTTTTTAAATCAAACAAATTAAAAAAAATCAAGTATGACAGTGACATACACCTGAATTAGCCATTAAGTATGACATAGTTAAGTTAATGATATCAGTAATATTAAAACAAAATGACACTATTAAAGCAGCTGATGTAAAAGTGGTACCAAACCAAGGTCTGAAATAATGAAAGTGATCCATATATTATTAGTGGTGTGGATAAATGGAAAACAGATATCCCAAAACAAACTTGTTTTTGTACACATGCCATACTATAAATACTATGAATAATACAAAATAGATATTGGTGGATGCCTGAACCGAAAGTGCTCGGCACTCAGGCTTATCAGCGCTCAACCAGTCCCAAGAAACCACTGTAATCTAAATGCAGTGTGTGCCAGAAAGGAAGCTGAATATTCCTGAAGAGATCTTTAGTAGGCTAATTCCCAAAGTACTAACTAGTCTACAATGTGTGCTAGTGGTGATGGCGTGCATGTGTGTGTGATGGAGAGTGCCAGGTGGTCATGTGTAATTTATCAATTCATCCACATATTTGTGCATGCATGTGTGTCCTTAACATCTTTAACTTTAGTATCTGATAAAGCACAAATTTCAAGATTTCTATCTGGACCTTCAAAATAATAATTTGCATGATTTAAGTCATACTTAACACCAAATAAAATGACATGACTAGTCTGTTTACCTAATCACAATACATGGCAATGGACATCCAAGATATCAATCATTATGATGCTCATTGTCTAACCTTTCTTTACAGTGGTACTATTCTTTTAGATTCCAGGTTATTATCAGATAAAAACACTGCTTTTAGGCTGTATCCAAAACTACCAGTTCCTACTTGCTGCCACCTTCAACAGTAATACAGTCCTAGGACACAGGAAACTGATGGGGAGCTCCATACCAAGCTGGGTATTAAATTGTCCCCATTAATGCAATGAATTGTGGCACCACAAATGAAGCGTCCTGTAATAAAAATCCGAAAAAGTAGATGCTGATCAACATCTATTTTCTACGTTGCAATCCTACTCGATCCCTTGGTATTAATCTCAGTTCAGACCCATGCTTCAGGAACACATTGCCTGAAACATACAAAAAATTGCCTGATAGGGTCCTGAAAATGTCAGATGTAATACAGGTTCAAAGACTTGCCTGTTGTACCCCCTGAGATGGTGCTCTCCCCTATATTTCCTAACATCAACTTATATACAAATAAAATGCAGTTGATGCGAACTGATCTTTGACTTTACTTATAGCAGCAGTCGTAATGCTTTTCAGAATAATAGAAAGTGTGTGTGCATCTGCATATGCACAAGTGTGCATTTGTAGGTATACATATGCATATATTTAATATATATCCACACTCTCCAATGTCACAGCTTTTCTCTGATCCTTTTAGCTGGTGGTTTCTTTTAGTAATGTTTAACATTTTTCAAGTCCCAGAAGATATTTTAAAATAAAATTTATTTAGTAAAATACTAAAAGTTACTGCTGTCATCGAAAAAAAAAAGGAAATAAACCCTCAAGCATACCAGCAGTTTGTGCAGGGTTGATTCCTATTCCATCATTGGTGATGATAGCACTTGTTGCTGGTGGAACTTTAAACTGTATCAACAAGTTTTGAAATTTTTAAATCTTTAACTTTGACTACAAAGCACTGGTATTGTGAACTAAGCTATTTATTTATCTATAGTCATTTACATGAATGGTCAATAAAAAAACTAGTTTGGGATTAAGCAGTGACACAGATTAAACTATTTTTTTTTTGTAATCCCATCAATACTGATACTGATTCTCTAACATCCATATATTTTTCATGAAATAATATTAAGATCCACTTTTATTATAAACAATTTATTAATAGGATTTTTTTAAACATTTCTTGTTGATAAAAAAAAACCCTATATATCCAGCTTTATCTATAAAATCAGCTTCAGCCTGATTGATCAGACAATGTGTTCTAGTGAATACTGATCGAAAATATCAGCATTATTTACATACTTCAAAAAATAATTTATTACCTCTTCTGCTGCGAATTTTAAGACTGCTGTAAATGGGGTCTGTTCAGGTACACTCAACCTAAGCAAAACAAAATACAAAATATGTCACTCATTTCTTACAAGAGAGAGTAATGCAGGTCTTTTATTTATGATTTCTAGTTTGATCTTTTTTTCCTTTTTTGTTGAGTACAGCAAGTTTTAAAATAATTATGTATTTAAATATATAAATGACCTGGCATATGGTGACGATACACTTTACATTTGTACTCACACTTTATACGGTAGTTTAGGGTCTGATGTCAGCGTTATCTTGAATGTAACCTTAGAAGTCGCCCTGGAACAAGCAGGTATGTATTTAAAATGAATATAAATAAAAATTATTATTGTATAATGAGACAAAGAAATGCAGAATTTTTACTTTTTCTAAATAGATATACTCACATGCCGAAAAGCAGACGAGCCAAGTCAAAACCGGAAGAGGAAATTCAGAGTTAAAACAAAGCTACAAGCTGCTTTTCAGCCGCTGTTCGTATAACGAAACGAAGAACTTTTGTATAAAGTAATGTTAGTATATCATAGGTCGATCATAATGTGTATGTGTGTGTGTGAGTGTTGTTAATGAAAGTTTTTTAATGAACTGTATGATAGGAATATTGTAGGGTTTGCATCGGTTAAAATTAGTGGCCGCCTGGGGTAAGCAGACGACAGAACAGAGTGTATGCCATTTTTGCCGTCGACCTCTACTCGCAGTCACAGTCTGCTTTTACTTTTTAGTAAAGCTATCCGTTAGAAATAAAAGGAAGTGTGGCGATGTGTGTTTGTGGTGAGCGGGAGGGTTCTCTCTACAAATATCTACCGTTTTTACGATTCATTTAATTTGGCAGGAATATGCCTTACGCCAACGGAAAGTTTACAGAACGCGTTATGTGCATTTCATGAACCATGTGATAGGGATATTTAGTTCTTATTTTATCGGTTGAAATTATAGGTCCAGGCCTGGTAAAATATTCACGTGTGGAGATCCATTCGATCAGTTTTGCTAAGGCAAATTATAATTATTACTGGCACGCAACTTATCCACGCCCCACTCCCCTTTGCTCGATCAGCTTTACTCGATGCGTGTACTGTTCAATACCCCGATACTTTCATTCAAGCATCTAATTTCTATAATTCAACATTTCTGCAAGGTCATCTCGATATCACACAAATCACACGTGTAACTGCTGTGAGCACGAGTAACTCGAAAATACGTGAGAATAGTCGATAACGCCAAGAATAAATGTCTAAAACAAATATATCCTTCAGATGACAAACACCACTACAGAAATTATCTTTAGATATATATATATAACATCTTCAAATATATTTCTAAAATCTGAAAAAACAGCTTTAGACATGAAAAATTGCATCACTTGCGCAAGACAAATTACATTTTCATGCGTCTTGTGTAGGCCGAAAGTTGTCCGTCTAGCTCTCCCTTTACCCCGACCATATAAAATTTGAACTCGAACTGTCGGTCTGGCAACCTATAGGATAGAGCCATTATGAATACCATGTATGATGCAAATAAAGTTTGAGTCATATATATTAGGATAGACTGAAAGATGACAACTGGTAGCATTAGTGGCAGAAACTAACCCCGGCTAAACCTACACAGCGCTGTACTTACGAACTTGTATAATTCTTGTTAATGCTATTTGTGATGTCGAGGAAACGTGATAAGCATATATAACGTACTCAGAATCAATAAATACTGTAGAATGTTGTTGATTTTTTTTTTTTTTTTTT